>JAOTQR010015128.1:0-53850 GCA_025774065.1 Solanum ossicruentum
TGATAATGAAAATAGCTTATGTATATGATAAATTCTATATAAAGTGTTGCATTAGACCATGCCCAATCCGGGGGGGGGGGGGACTAAGATCCCAGATAACTTAGATGGGGTTTTGTACTCATCAACCTAGGGAAGGGTTCGTACTTCTCCCCCTAGCTCTGGGGAAGCATCATCATTAATCTAGATGGGGGTTTGTACTCATCAACCTAGAGAAGGGTTTGTACTTCTCCACCTTGGTAATGGGGTGGCATTATCGGCAACCTAGATGAGGGTTTGTACTCATCCACCCAAGTGATGGGGCAACATCATCACTAACCTACCAAAGGGCTGTACTTTGGAAATCTAGCTTGATCTTTTCTGCACATATGATATTCTATATGAGCATGAGTTACTTAAGAATGTTTTACTTATGCATTGATCATACATGTCATATTATTGTAGTATGCCTATCGCCTATTGTTATGCATTTTGATTATGATGCTTAATTCTCATTTGCATTGCATCCTACATACTTAGTACGTTCGAACGTACTAACTCATACTCTTTACCTACATGATGTCACCATGTAGGAACAAGTGTCCAAGTTGATCATTCTCCTCCTCCACGTGGCTAGTTTGGTGCTACTTAAGCTAGTTGGTGAGTCCTCCATTTCGGGAACCTTAGTCTATGTTACTCTTATTATGTATTGAGACATTCTTCTTTATTGTCTAGTTTGGTTGAGGGTGAGCCCAATTACTTTGTCTTGGCCTCTGCGCTTATCTATGTATTAGAGGTGTTTGTTGGACATATTACGTATCTATATTAAGACCCTTGACTCTATTGTTCTTGATGTCTATGATATGAACTTGTCTCTTGTTTATGATGTTGTGCAAGCTTTTCCCTTAGCCTCAGCTTCCCCACTTTTATCTCTTGATGCTTGTTTCATTACTTCCATGACCAAGGATGTGTAATGATGTTCTAAGAAGCTTGCTTGGGATCCCTTCGAGTTCCCCTTGCGCCATGTCACGTCTAGGCCCTAGGCTTGGGTCATTGACACATACCGGTCATGTGAAGCCATACAAACCGTATGGGTTCCTGTGAGATAACACTTTGAAAATTTAAGATGATACTCAGTAAAATTTCTTCAGGCCAAGGGTCTTCCACTGAAGGCCTCATGAACTGTGTGAAGCTTCATGGGTAGTATAAGTATCCATATAAGATATCAAATTTTGAGGCAGTGATTCCGTACTTAGAGAAATTTCAGACCAACACCCTCACAAGACTTAACACGAGCTATGTGGTGCGCCAAAAAATGGCTTTCAAGCACAAAGCTCCCACCACATGGCACTTCACGACCAGTGGTGAGCTCCATGAGCTGTGAAGGGCTTTGTGGAGGGTCACTAAGTCTTGAACTCCTCCATAAGCACAAACACACCACACACAAGGCCAAGGGCCACCTCGAGGCATCCTCCCACAGCTCGTGGACTGATCCATGGCTCGTGGAGGTGCTTGTATGGTGACACCTTGGTTAAAAACTTCTGAGAACCAAATTTCCACGCATCGTTCAGGCCTTACAAGGTTCAGGTCCTTACATCATCTCCCCTTTAGGAATATTCATCATCAAATGAGCTAGAACATGGCTTGAAAACCTTAACTTGAACATGAAACATTCCAACATGAAGACAAAATGCATAATTCATTTCTTGAAAATCATAAAATCATTAAAACTCATGTCAAAACATCCTTTAGATCATTTTTATGCACATGTATGCGTATCATGTCATGAACCACATGAGTGAAAGAATTAGGACCATTTAGAATAGAAGGAACCTAATACCTTAGGCTTGAGTCTATTGGAAAAGATACGGGTATTGCCTCATCATGTCTGACTTCTCCTATCATGTAGCACTCTCCATATGTTGATTTCTCCAAAGCACTTTAACTCAAGCCACATCCTTATTGCGAAGCCGCTTTGCTTTCCTATCCAAGATCTCAACCAGAACTTCTCATAAGACAAGCTTTCCTCAACTTCAAAACCTCACAAAGACACAATTTGACTAGGATCACCTACCAACTTCCTCAACTTTGACACATGGAAAATCAGGTGAATAGAACTCAAATCTCGAGGCAAATCCAACCTATAAGCTACATTCCCAATCCGCTCCACAATCTCACAAGGACCTATATTCTAGGGACTTAATTTGCCCTTCTTACCAAAATGCATTACACCCTTAATGGGTTAAACCTTCACATATTCCCAAATCACGAAAAAAAACTCAAGATCCCTCTTCTTAACATCTGAGTATGACTTTTGGCAACTTTGAGCTATCTTTAACCTCTCCTTAATCAACTTCACCTTTTCCATGGCCTCCAACACCAAATCCAGGACAATCAAAGCCATCTCACCCAATTTTAACCATCCTACCTGGGATTTACACTTTCTCCCATATAAAGCCTAAAATGGTGCCACACCAATGTTAGCATGAAATCTATTATTGTATGTGAACTCGATAAGTGGTAGATGATTATCCCAATTACCCTTAAAAATCGAACACACAAGCCCTCAACATGTGCTCCAAAGTTTTAATTGTTAGTTCAACTTGTCCATTGGTTTGAGGATGGAAGGAGGTACTTAACTTCACCTTAGTGCCAAGCCCTCTTTGAAATGATTACCAAAAGTGAGAAGTAAATTGGGTGCTACGATCCGATATGATAGGCATAGGCACACCATGTGACCTTACTAACTCTCAGGTATTGATCATGCCCAAGTTACACCCCTTTTATGGAGGATACAAGTGTTGTTATCAAATATAAAACCTAACCAAGGTTAGGGTTTAATCTCATAGAGAATACAGAGACTCATAACGAATTCACCAATAAGCAACTCAAGTAATTAACAACTCAATTCCCTAAAAAGAGGGGGTTCCCAATATTCAACAAGAAAATAAACTACACTAACTAAAGCAAAAGACAATCAATAACAGTGAGCAACTTGGGAATTGTGTTCCCTATGATTCATTAACTCAATATCCCCAGATAATCCAATTCTCGACTAGAGAATGGCATGTAGGATGGTAATTTAGTTTACCAAGCCCTTTGGTCAAAGGTGAGAGGCGAATTTCACTATGTGACTTGACCCACCTCCATAGTGTGCCATACTAACCATTACCCATAGTCCTAGTCAACCTCCTCTTTGTCTAGATTGGTTGATTAGACGAGAACACATCATCGAATCCTGTTAACCAATCTTTTTTCCTATTCATTACCACCTAGATCGGAAGGTAACATTAGGCAAGTTCTAATGTTGGCTACCACTATAAAACATGCAAAACGAAGCGAATTGATTAATATATGTAAATACTCATTCCAAGAATTGTATATTATCCGGGTTTATTTGATTAGATCTTCATAGTTCCCATAACCCAAGGTTGTGGATTTAGCTACTCATGCTATGGGTAGATAAAGAAATCATGAATTGAGACATAATTAATCATTTATCCAATTGAGTTGAAGAACAAGCAAATCCAAAATATATCGAGAATCATAAGATTTGAAGGTACAATGAATGCATAAGTGTATTCTCGTTCAAGATTGAAGTCTCCAAGTACAAAACCCCAAAAAGTACTCTACTGACATCCCCTCGACTGTACTGTATGAATAATGACCTAAAAATTACTATTCATAATATTTACAAACAATTCCTAAAAATATAGAAAAATTTGCCAGCGACGTTCTACAATAAGCCTTTACGACTCGTAAACTGACTTACGGGTCGTAATCGAAGTCATGTGTTTAGCTCTTGAGATCTTGGACTTCACTATTACGACCCACTTTACGAGTTGTAGACTGATTCACAACTTGTATTGTGCTCTCGTAAACTTCATCTGCATCAACTGATCCTTCACTAAATCTCACTGGAATTCTTCACAAAACCAATCTATATCACTCATAGAGTGATCTACAACTCGTGAAGAGGTCTTGTATGGATGAACTTCAAATCTTCAAACTTCACTGGAAATCTCCATGAAACCCACTCTACGACTCATACAGGGTCCTGTAAACCTTCAAAAACCATAAAAGTCTGCAATTTGCCCCAAAATCATGCCAACCTGCTTTTTTGCAAAAACTAAGCATAAAAACCCATAAATACCATATATGTCACATTGAGAACACACAAAATCCTAAGTTTTAAATATCAAATTTACTATATTTTGACAACACATCAATCCCCTCAACCTAAAATTATTGTTTGTCCTCAAGTGACGACTCAATCTGCATAGATATTATAGCAACACACACACCTCAACCCAATGCCATACATCACATATAATTCAAATTTAACTGCCCACACCAACTTTTCAAAATAAGATTATATATCTATTTAACAAATCAAAGCACACTAGTGCATTTGACAACACTCTTATGACAAGCAAGGGAATATGAACAGTCCACAATCACTGAACAAGTCAAATGCTAACAATGCAATGCAAGTGCTCTAACAAAAAGAACTCCCATTTTTGACACTCAATGATGAATGCAAATTTAGCTTTGGGACTGTGCAAACACATCCACTCTCATAAAAGATGTTAATGCATAATGACTAATATCATAGGCTTGCCCACATACTCATGACTTAAATTTTCAACTAATTAGATTAGGATCACTTTAGGACTTTCTAGTCTTTTAACGTAGGCTCAGGGGGCTTCGGTATAATATTTTGGAGAAATGGTGACTAAAAGCCATCCTTGAACTACATTTTTCATCACTATCACCTTACTAACTCTAATAATTTTACCTTATTCTCTCTTTTTTCACATTCAAGCTTTTTTGGGTATTTTCTTCTCATTTTTTCAGCTTTTGCCTCATTTTTACACTTCATTGCTTTTAATCTCAATCAAAGACATCTTTTCTTTTTTTTGCACCCAGTATATGGTTTTCTTCTTTTTCTCCTCATTCCCAACTCACCATCTTATTTTTGTGATTTTTCCCCTACACTGGCCACCCTTAACTTAGGCTTTTGACTTATATTAAAGTACAATATCTATTCCCTAATCCAGGGCCATTTTTGGTAGTCATCCTCAACTTAGGATTTTTTGTTCAACACATTGTTCAAGGACAAACCAAGGCTAATCTCAAGATTTTTCACTAGACAATGTTACGCTAATTAGGTGTTTTTGAACGAACTGGTACATGTAAGGCTTAAATATTTGGAACAAGGATAAAACATTATTTGGTTGGTCATTCTAGGCTAAAGTGGACTAATTAAAGAATAAATGCCTAAGATCCTTCCTCTATTTAATTTATAATCTAACTTTGAGTAACAGGGCAAGTTCTGAATTAGCACAAAATACATGAATCTAGTAAAATAAGCTCACACTCTCATGGCATTACATACATTATCAACAAGTAACTCTCTTAATTACCCTCACTTATTAGAAAAACTATTGCCAAACACCCAAATATGCATGGTTGCCATTTAACTACTAATCAAAACTGTTGGTGGGTACCAATTCTCAAAACAAAATATAAAAATATGCTATATACCATAAGTATTAGTACTATATGCTACACATATTATCTAAACATCCTACACTGCTAGTTCAATAGAAACTAAAATATCCACGAGGAAATCAATACAAGCAAAAAAACATTACAATCAAAATTTGGGGTAGTTATGGACCATAAGCTACTTAGACTTCACCAAGGCCCATAACTATCCACACCCCATCGAAAAACTGTACATTGTCCCCAATGCACCAAATCAAGCAAAAATAGTATAAGTAGGGGTCAAAAAACATACCTCGGCTCCTAAGCACCAGTCTATGACTGAGTCTGGCCATCCCCCTCTACTGGGTAGCCTCTTCAACTGCTCTACTCTGTCCGAAGGGGCCAATACTAGTCGCCCTATCATGCTCCTGAGCTAGCCTCATCTCTTGCCTCGATTTCCTCAAGGCCAGCTCGAGTTTGTCCTCCTCATCCTCATTATCCTTGGAGTGCTTTACACATACATTCCTCTCAACAGGGTCCTCATCTGTGTAGGGGTGCTTCCCGAGGGAAGTCTGTAGGCTCCTGGAGGCAAATAAATCAATAGCAGTTCCGTAGATGTAGACTTCTATAATATCACGGGCGCCACAAGTGAAGCTGTCATGTCATCCCTTAGCTTCTCAGTCTTATTTTGGACGAATGACAAATTTAAAGGCCGGGCCTCGACTAACCTCTTCTGAACCCGGTCCTCAAAGGCATGGATTCGGGCGTCTACTCCAGAAACATGCTCATGAATAGTAGAGATGGTGAATGCCCGGTACCGCTCCTCTGAGTTTGCAACAGTCTGCGGGAGCTATGGCCTAAGATGCTAAATAAGTTGAGGAAACTAGGCCTCAACATATGATAATCACAATGCCATGGCCTAAATAGAGATAGCGGAGACATAAACCATGCCTCATGTAGAAGTCTATGATGTTGTGGCCTCTGGTGCAGGAGTAACTATAGTAGGACCCCTCTCAACATCGACTACCTTGAGCTGCTAGGGTCTCTCCTCCATAGTAGCATCAACAGTAGTAGCGACAGTTATCAAACCCTCAGGTGGTAGCTCCAGGGCAAACATTGGTGGCGGCGACGGTGCTTGTTGGGTTGCCACCGGGTTCTAATCATCCTTTATTAGGTTGGCCTCTAAGGTATGCTAGGCCTTAACTAACTAGTCCAGTTGATGAAGTATCTCGACTCGAGACTCTAAATAGAGTTTGTACAAAGTTGGTAGACCAAAACTGGGAATGGGATGGAGGTGGCCCTCTTGAGCGCTAACTCATGAAACTGCTCTGCTTTGATTCGGGCCCAATCAATGTCATAACTAGCCAAGATGCTGGCAACCAATACCACCTACTCTGGTGTCAAAGTATTATCTGTTAGATTAGACTAAATGCGGGATGTAACTATCGCCAACCAAAATTTGGTGAGGAACCTCAATGAAGCCTTTATTATAGGGTCCATATAGGTGGTGATGCAAGCATGCTCTGAACCCTGCTCTACAATATGACTGGTCACCCATGATCAATGAATTTCTGGCCAACCACATCCTATATTCAAACTCAGCTATCGATCTCGAGTCATGGTACTCGAGACCAAAAAGTACACAACGGATCATCTCCTCTTAAATATTGACCCGCTGCCCTCTCACTTGAACCCCTGTTAATTTGGCCTGTGAGATAGGCCTCTTCCTCTTGGGAAGATCTTGCTGAATTGTGGCTGCATACAATGCATAAAACTCCTATACCAGAATCAGAGCGTATCGTCCAAGTGCCTCTATGTTTTTCAACAACTCGAGCCCATATCATATCATCGGGTCCTTCAAACCTGGGACACGGCTCAGTCCATCACCAATAACCCTTGGATCCTCATATATCGAACAGGTGGGCTTTCCCCACTCCTTAGGCTGCATTCCCTCCAAAAATATGGCCTCCATCCTCTCGACGTACCACCGGTGAGTACTAGCATCCGGTATCAATAAAGAAGATTGTGCAATAGAGGACTCAACATCTCCTTTATCCTCGGAGCCATCATCAGAACTAGACTCCTCTATTGATTGTGTCATCTAGGTATGCTACTCCCCATCTCGTCACTACCTTCCTCGTCAAACTGGGAAGGATTATCGCTTTGAGCCTGAGGTTGCCCATCTTTGGCAATAACTCTTAAATGTAGTCGAGGTGCTATTGGGTCAGCCAGGATATCGTATATCTCCACCGATCCACTCAGCTGAGGGGTCTGCTTAGTATCTGAAGGCTTATCCCTAAGCTATCTCTTAAAAGCCTTAATCTCTGCACGTTTGCCTTTCGAGGCCATAGTATCTAAAAATTAAACATAAACGAACCATAATTAGCCCCAAGAATCAAGAAATAAAAAGCAAAAACTTCATTGAATAAGTTGCAGAAGGCCTTTTTGGAAAGGTACTTCCCTATATCTAAAAAGCTCATATTAAAGGATCAAATCAACAACTTTGAGCAACTTCTCGGTGATTCAATTCGTACTACATGAGAGGGGTTTTGCTAAGTGTTTGAGAAGCGTCCTTGACCACAAAATAGTTGATGATACCTTGTTGGTGATCTTTTTCCATGCCCTTGATGCGAATAGCCAAGCTTGTGTAGACACTATTATGGGGGGCAAGTTTTTAGATCAACCTTTTACAAGGATTTTTGAATGGATGGAACAACTGGTCAAGACGAATTGTGCATGGGGACAATGGGATATAACTTCTATGAGGAGTTCATGTTTAATGTTGGTTCAGAGCAAGCCAAGATTAATGAGGAGATTATGCAACAACTGGTGCAATAATCTTTGATCATGCCAAAGTTACACCTCTCTTTTTTGGAGGATAAAATGGTCCTTGTGAAATATAAAAGCCAATCAAGGTTAGGGTCGTATCCTATAGAGAATACAAAGACTCACAACGAATTCACCAGTATGTAATTCAAATATTTGACGACTCAATTCCCCAAAAGGGGAGAGGGGGTTTGCAACGTTCAACTAGAAAATAAACTACAATAACTAAAGCAAAAGACAATCAATAATGGAGAGCAACTTGGGAATTGTGTTCCCCATGATTCACTAACTCAATATTCCCAGACAACCCAATTCTTGACTAGAGTATGACATGTAGTATGGTAATTTAAGTTCACCAAACCCTTTGTCAAATGTGAGAGGCGAATTTCACTATGTGACTTGCCCATCTCCATAGTGTGCAATACTAACCATTACCTATAGTCCTAGTCCACCCTCCTTCGTCTAGTTCGGTTTATTAGATGAGAACACATCATCGAATTCTACTAACTAATCTCTTTTTATATTCATTACCACTTGGATCAGAAAGGTAATACTAGGCAAGTTCTAATGTTGGCTACCACATGCAAAATGAAGAGAATTGATTAATACATCTAAATACCCATTCCAAGAATTATAAATTATTTGGGTTTAGTTGATTAGATCTTCATGGTTGTCACAACCCCACATTGTGGATTTAGCTACTCATACTGAAGAAATCATAAATTGAGAAAACATAATTAATCAATTACCCAATTAAGTTGAAGAACAAGCAAATCCAAAATATATTGAGAATCACATGGTTTGAAGGTACAATGAATCCAAAAGTATATTCTCCTCCAAGATTGAAGTCTCCAAGTACAAAACCCTAAAGTATTCTACTGATGTGCCCTCTACTGTACTCTGTGAATAATGACCTAAAAATTATTATTTACAGTATTTAGAAACAAGTCCTAGAAAAATAGAAAAACTAGTCAGCGATGTTCTGTGATAGGCCTTTACGACGCGTAAACTGACTTACGAGTCATCATCAAGGTCTCTTGTTCAGCTCTTGAGATCTTGGACTTTACTACTATGGATCCACTTTATGAGTGGTAGACTGATTCATGACTCATATTTTGTGCTCGTAAACTTCATCTGCATCAACTGGTCCTTCACTGGATCTCACTAGAATTCTTTACAAAACTACTCTATACTACTCGTAGAGTGATCTATGACTCGTAAAGAGGTCTCATATGGATAAACTTCAAATCTTCAAACTTCACTAGAAATCCCACGAAATCCACTCTACGACTCGTATAATCCTCTGTGACTTGTAGAGGGTCCCCTAAACCTTCAAAAACCAGAAAACTCTGCAATTTGCCCATAATCATGCTAACCTGATTTCCTACAAAAACAAAGCACAAAGCACATAAAAACCATAAATGTCACATTGAGAACACACAAAATCCTAAGTTTTAAGAATCAAATGTGCTATATTTTGACAGCATATCAATATACAACCTTGGATAATCTTTGACATTGAAGGTAGTCTTGATGGGTAGAAATTAGTCGATTTGGTCATTCTATCAATGATAACCCAAATTGAATCAAATTGCTTTCTGGTTCAAGGAAAATCAACCACAAAATCTATGTTCACATCTTCCCACTTCCAAGTGTGAAAATCAACATCTTGAGCCAAACCACCAGGCATTTGGTGTTCTACCTTTACTTGTTGACATTTAAGACATGTGGATACAAACTTAGCTATGTCCTTCTTCATACCATGCCACCAATATAGTTCCCTCAAATCTTTATTCATTTTGTTAGATCTTAGATGTATGGAATAATGAGAGTTGTTGGATTCACTCATGAGCACCTCTCTATGGCTATCAACATGTGGAACACACAACTGATCTTGATACTGAAGCATGCCATCTTCCCCTTGGGAGATAACCTCTACCTTCTTTTTCGTAACCAACTTGTTTAACTCAACCAAAGACAGGTCTAAATCTATTTTTCTTTGATATCAAAACCACAGAAGATTCAGCCCCATTTTGAACATGAATACCACTATTATAAGAGTTAGCCAATCAAAACCCAACCTTGCTAAACGGTGAACATCTTTTACCAACTCTTTCTTCCCTTCATCAACATATCATAATCTTTACAAAGTTTCAATCACCTTCTTTCCTCAAGTTAAGATCCCTTTGGGTGAATACATATCAAAAGCTCTTGTGATCGATGAACACATCAACATGAAACCCATATAAATAGGTCTCTATTTTCAAGGCAAGCACCACAGTCACTAACTCAAGATCATGAGTTGGATAATTTTGTTCATGTACCTTTAATTTCCTTAATGCGTAAGCTATCACCTTGGCATGTTGGATAAGCATACAACCTGACCCTATTCAAAAAGCATCACAATACACCAAAATTCCATCTAAGCCTTTTGGTAAGGTAAAAACAGGAGGCAAAGTAAGTTGGGCTAAAGTCTGAAAACTCTTCTCACACTAACCCGACCATATAAGATTGGTGTGCTTTTGAGTCAACTTAGTCAATGGTGATACAATGGACTAGAAACCTTCAATAAATCTCCTATATTAACTAGCAAACCTAAGGAAACATTGAATATTTGAAGGAGTCATTGGTCTAGGCCAATTTTTCACAGCCTTGGTCTTCTTTAGGTCAATCTTAATGCTATCATCAGATACCATAAGACCAAGAAAAGTTACTTCACCCAATCAAAACTCATATTTACTAAACTTAGCATACAATTGCTTCTCCCTGAAAGTCTAAAGAACCAACCTCAAGTGATCCGTATGCTCCCGCTCACTTTTGGAATAAATCAAGATATCATCGATAAAGACAACCACAAAACTCTTAAGAAGTGGCTTGAACACCCAATTCATAAGATCCATAAATACAACTGGAGCATTAGTCAATCCAAATGACATCACCATAAATTCAAAATGCATATATATAGTCTGGAAAGTTGTTTTGGGAATATCACACTCTCTGACCCTCAGCTGATGATAATCGAAATGGAGGCCAATTTTTGAGAAATGAGTAGCTCCTTGAAGTGTAAATAAGTCATCCATCCTTGGAAATGAATATTTATTCCTGATGGGTACCTTATTTAATTACTTATAATCAATATATATCCGAAGAGACCCATCTTTCTTTCTTACAAATAACATATGAGCATACATGGCAATATACTTGGTCTAATAAAGCACTTCCCCAACAAGTCTTCAATAGGTACTTCAACTCCATCAAGTCAGTTGATGACATGTGATATGGAGTAATGGAAATAGGTTGAGTATTCAGGAGGAGATATATGCCAAAGTACTTCCCTTTTGGGAGGAATACCGAGCAAATCTTTGAGAAAAATATCCAGAAATGCATTAACCATCACAACCAATTCAAGAGTAGGTGGGTCAGACTCCACATCTCTAACCCTCACAATATGATAGATACACCCCTTAGAAATCATCTTTTGATCCTTGAGATAAAAGATAAATCGACCCTTAATAGCAGAATCACTACCCTTCCTCTCAAGAATAGGCTCATCCAAAAATAAAAATTTGACTTTCTAGGTTTTATAATCTAAAGAGGCATATGAAGCATGCAACTAATCCATCATGAAAATAATATCAAAATCAAACATTTCAAGCTCCACAAGATTGCACAAAGGACTTTATGCAAGACAGGGATCGGACAACCCTGAAAGACTCTTTAGGCAACAATAGACTCACCGACGGGAGTATAAACTAAAAAGGGCTCCCTCAAGATTTCAGGGCTCAAACCAAACTTAATAGCCAAAAAAGGAGTCACAACAGATAAATTTTTACCCAGACAAGCAAAGCATAATCATCAAAAACAAAGACTTTTAACATATCAGTCACTACATATGGAGTCTCCCCTACTTCTTGTCGGACATGCAAAGCATAGAACTTGTTATTTCTAGGAGTACCACCCTATTGGTCCCTTTGTTACCTTGATTAATTGGAGCCCCTTCTTTCTTGGGCACCTTTGGGTAATCAATCTTTTTGTCTCCTATTTCACCATATTGTAAGCAAGCACCAGAACCCTATAAGCGCCTTCGTGGGCGACTTTTCCAATACCTATTATATTTGGGATGAATAGGTCCACCTCCAATAAGTGCCTTAGGAAGAGGCATCCTATTATTAGAAGCCCTAGAATTTGAACCCTGGCTTGGTTGAAAGCGACCATATCCACCACCACTCCTAGAGTTGGAGAATCCACCATTAAAACAGGCTCTATTAGAATCATTCACCCTCTTTTTCTTGAGATTTTCCCCTTTGATCTATTCAACATATGTCATAAGCCTGGATATGTCCATGTCCTAAATAAGTATAGCCATATGACATTCTTTCACAACTAAATAAGAGATCCCAGAAAAGAGCCTGTGTATTGTTGCACGGGGGTCAGCCACTAGCATAGGAGCATACTTTGAGAGCTTTGTGAACTTGATGGTATATTCCATTACACTCTTACCACCTTGATTGAGGTTGATAGATTCTGTCATTTTGGCCTCCCAAAGTTTAAGAGGAAACAAACAGTCTAGAAAGGCAAAGTTGAACTTTTCCCAACTAACTCTATCATCACCAATCTTCTCCATCAACCATTGAATGTACCAACTTGATCCATTCCTTCAACTGATAGGAAACTAGCTAAACTTTCTCTTATGAAATCACCTTTATGATAGTCAATACTTTATAGAGCTTTTCAATGAAATCTTGAGCATCTTCATCAGCTTTCGAACCAAAAATTCAGAGGATTCATCTGGGTAAAATCTCTCACTCTAGCAATCGGAGTGGGAGCATGAGGAGGAGGACTAGCCTGCATAGCCTAGTTGGTCAGCACTTGGGCAAGCATGGAAAAGGCAGTCCAAAATTCATCTTGAGTAACCGACTTTCCCATAGGTTCTTAAGAACTTGGTACTCATTAATTGGGACTTTCCTTGGTAGAGGGGCTCTTCTTGGAGGCAACTTCTGTAAGACATTAATGTGCTATCCAAATACAACATGTTTGTTGTCTAAAACATGGGATTGTTTGTGTTTTCAATGCAATTTTATATGGCTTTATGTGTTTTTATGTTTATTATTATACAAAGTACAGGTTGACTTGATTTTGGGAAAAGTTACAGATTTTTGTGATTTTAAGGAACTATGGACCCCACAACGAGTCATAGCCCAAGTTATGAGTCATAGAGGTTGTTCATAGAAATTGATAGTGTTCAAAAGTAAAATTTGAAAATTTGAAGTTTAGCCATATGAGCTCAAGGTATGAGTCGTAGTCCTGTCTATGACTCGTAAAGGGAGGCCTCGTAGCATTTAAAAGTGTTGATTAAAATTGGCCTAAGAAATGCAAGAGTAGACTACGAGAAGGCATTACAAGTCGTAGACTAGACTATGGCTCATAGAGGTGGATCATAGCAGTGAAGTCCAAAATGCCAAGTGCTAACCACAAAAGCCTAATTACGGCTCATAGGTCACCCTACGAGTCGTAACTACGAGCTGTAGTAGATGCCAACCAGATTTTCTAATTAGTTCAAGGGCCTTTTTATAAATATTATAAATAGTGTAAGTTCGGATTTTAGGAGCAACTTTTCATTAGTCTTTGATTATTATTCATATTATTGAAGATTGTAGAGAGATTTTTGAGAGTAGAATTTTTGGGTTTTACTTTGAGACTCAAATTTGAGGATTTAGATTCACTTGTGGATTAATCTTGTCATTAAAGCTTGTGATTGTAATTTCAAAAGGGGTTTCATTGTTCTTCAATTTGCTTGGGTAAGAAATCCTCCATATCTTGTTATTTCATTGTTGATTTATGTGCCCAACATGAGTAGCTAAACTCCCAACTTGGGGTTATGGGAACCATGAGTAGCTAGCTTAGAAAACCTAGATTATTTGCCCTTCTTGAGTTGGGTATTTGTATGTATTATACATTCTCCTTCATTTTGCTTGTTGTTTAATGGTGGTCAACATTAAACCCCACCTAGTGTGATAATCCCAATCAAGGTTGTGGTGAATAGGAAAAGAAAATGGGTGATAAAATTCGATTGATGTGTTCTAATCAACCAAACCCAACCAAGTAGTGGTTGACTGGGACAATAGGTAATGATTAGTTTGGCACACTATGGTAGTCTGCCAAGTGCCATAGTGGAATTTGACCTTCGCCTTTGCCCAAGGGTTGGAAGAACTTAGGTTACCGTCTTGCATGCAATGTGCCAATTTAGGTTGTGTTATCTGGGATGTTTAAATTAGTGAATCATGGGGAACACAATTTCCCAAGTTTCTCTCCAATTTGATTGTCTCTACATTTTATTAGTATAGTTTTATTTACTACCAATCATTGAAAACCCCCCTTGAGAATACAATTATTTGATGCTTGAATTGATTGTTTGTGAATCAAAGTGGCAAAACCTCGTATTCCCTTGGGATTTTACCCTAACCTATGGTTAGGTTTTATATTTGACAATGATTGCTCTATCCTCAAAGTGAGAAGTGCTGTTTGAGCGTGATCAAAATTAATGGTGCTATTGTAGGAGAATACGAAGAGGTTTTGACTTAATTTCACTAGTAGTTAATTTAAGTGTTGATTTTTTAATTTTCTTGTATTTTACTTTTGTCTTTGTTTTTGTTTCTTAGCTTCTATTGCAGGGTATAATATGCGTATGCCCAGTACAAGGAGCCAAGGTGGACCCTTAGCTCCAACTAATCTTAAATCTAACAGGTTGCAAGGAGAATGACCTAAGCAAACATGGATATTGCGGTTGATGAAGCTATGGATTGAAATGATGATGATGTGGGTAGAGAGAAAAATCCACCATCAAGGGAGAATAGTCCACACCATAGGGATTTCAATGAGAATGCATATAGTTGGAGTTAATATAGGTTGAATCTATGGCCATGGAAATCACAAGTGCTATAGTGTTGCCACCACTACCGGCAAACACAAAGTTTACAGTGTCAAGTGAATTACTCGAAATGCTTCAGAATCGTGGTTTGTTTAAAGATTACCTACTAAGGATCCTCACAAACATCTTCACAATGTTGCTTTTGTGTAAAAGAGTGTGATGGGTACACAAAATCTTTCTATGTATGCTGTCGGGTTATGTGTGTTCCCTCTATCTCTTACCGGTATTGCAACAATATAGTTGTCAAAACTCCTATAGAGCTCAATCAATATTGGAAGAATTACAAAGTGCCTTCTTAGAGAGATACTTTCTAAGGTCCAAAAAGCTCAAACTTAAGGATCAAATCAATAACCTAGAGCAATTGCCGGATGATTCTATTAGCATAACATGGGAGAGGTTCACCAAATGTTTGATAGTGGTTTCAGAACATAAGATAGTGGATGATGCCTTAGTGGAGATTTTCTTTCGGGCTTTTGACGAGAATAGTCAAGCATGTGCCGATACCATCAAGGGAGGCATGTTCTTAGATCAACTGTTTACAAGGATAGCACAAAGGATGGAGAAAGTAGTTAAGACCAATAGAGCATGGGGCCAAAGGGAGAGAGCTACTATAAGGAGCTCATGTGCGGTGAGTATTAGTTTAGAGCAAGAAAAAATCAATGATGAGATCATGCAACAACTTGCTCAACTCTGGACTAGTGTCGACTTGGTGGTGAAACAAACTCAAGAAAGCGTTCACGTGGTAGTCCACCAATCTCCTCGAGTGCCCATGTATGGTGAGTCGTAATATGATGAAGATGCTTGCTTTATTAGAGATCAAATGGTACGTTTTAAGAATAATGCTCAAGGGTCCAATTTGGACTATTAGCATCAAGGTTTCAGAAATCAAGGTCTGAACTACAACCGAGAGGGTGTATATAAAGATAACTGTGGTGGTTATTTTAAGAGAGATAGGGTGCCAGAAGTTGCGTGGGGCCAAAATGATGGCTATAGGAATGGTCCTTATTTGTCGCCTCATAATCGTGATGCCAGTTCTAGCAATTAAAGGATTAAGGAAATGTTTGACAAATTTTTGAAAAAAGCGGATAACCATGATAAGACTTTAAAAGGAATGAAATCAGATATTTCAAGTATCAACCAAAACATAGAGTCTCATTTAGTAGCCATCAAGCAACTCAAACAACAATTTGGTCAAGTGTTCCTGCAGTTGAATCAACACTAAAAGGGTACTTTTCCGAGCAATAAGGTCCAAAACCCTAAGAATGAGGGACATTGCATGGAGGTTATGACGAGAAGTGGAAAGAGTACCATTGACCCTCAAATTTCGGTGGTTGTAGATGAGGATCATAAAGAGAGTGTTGATGACAAAGTTGAGGTTGAGGGAGAAGGTTTGGTTAACAATGGGGTGAGAAGTGAAGTGGTGAAAAATCAAGAAAAGAACAAGACTATCCCAAGACCTCCCCCTCCTTATCCCTAAAGGCTCAAGCAAAAAGAAGAGGATGGTAAGTTCAAGCACTTCCTCTCCATGTTGAAACAATTGTCCACAAACATTCCTCTTATTGAAGCATTGGAGAAGAAGCCTGGGTATGCTAAATATATGAAAGATTTGGTAATGAAAAAGCACATAGTAAGAAAAGAGCTTTTGCGAGAGCTCCAACATTGTAGCGCCATTACCACCAAATCTTTAGTCCAGAAAAAGGAGGATCCTAGTCTATTTACCATCCCTTGTACCATTGATGATATTGAGTTCGTAAGAGCATTGTGTGATTTGGGACCAAGTATCAATTTGATGCCTCTTGTCGTGTTTAAAAATCTTGGTTTAGGTTCACCTAATCCAATAAGAATGAGGTTATTAATGGCGGATAGGACAATCAAGAAGTCAGAGGGAATACTCTACGAGGTGCTAGTCAAAGTGTATAAGTTCATATTTTCGATGGATTTTGTGATTCTTAATTGTGATGTCAACTTCGAAGTTCCTATTATTCTGGGAAGACCATTTTTGGCCGAGGGGAGAGCCCTGGTGGATATGATTCGGGTCAAGTCAGGATTAGGATAAATGATGCAGAAGTGATTTTTGACATTTACCAGTCTATGAAGTACCCCGATGAAATCAAAAGTGAAGTATGGGCTATTGAGGAGTTTTGATCACTCAAGATGACTAAGTTGTCGCCTTATATTATATCAGGGGCTACTTGGGAGGTAACCCAAGAGGTTTTAGTGCTTTTTCTTATTTTTGATTGTATTGGTAATTTGTGGACTTTTAGGTAGCATTGTGAGTGTGTTGAATTTGTTTTAGACATTGAATCGGTTGTATGTTGGTATAATGGTTTACTTTGAGAAAAATTGTGTAGGTTTTAAACAATTTGGAAAAATTAGAGAAAATAGTAGTTAAAATAGCCTGTACGACCAGACCTACGAGTCGTGGTGCACCCTACGACTCATAGTCATGCCTCGTATAGGGTAATAGTGATCACTTGAAGTTGGCACTCATACTACAAGCTAACTTTATGACTCGTAGTCCAAGCTACAAGTCATAAATGGGTTTTATAGTGCCCAGGTATGATTTCAAATTTTTTCTAAGTGTTGAGTGGCCTATGAGACCAAGACCTACGGGCCATAGTCAGAGCTACGACCTGTAATCAGGGTTTCATAGACCCCACTCATTTAAATTTTAAATTTCAGCCGGTACCTTTATAAGGGGTCAAAATCATTTTGACCCCAATTTTTTTTACCCTAATCATGAATTAATCCCTAATCTCCCCCCTACCCAATATTTTTCGATCACTATTTCAGCTACCTCACCTTATTTTCGGTATCAACTCCAGTAACTAAGGTTTCAGATTTGACCCTTTGTCTTTTGCTTAAATTTTCCCACTTATAAGGTATGCATCTTGGTTCATTTTGTCCTTACAAATTGATTTTAAAGTGATTATGATGAATGAGATTGTGGTGCCGATTACTATTAAAGCATGTCTTTTATGATTGATGCAACTGAGAAGGAATCAGGGTTGTCTTTAATGTAGATCATGTTGTTAACTATAGTTTAAGGATTTGTATGTGTCGATATAATGGGTTGATCATGTTAGTATAGTTAGTGCTCATCAGTTGAGTAGTCTTAGTGTGTGATTGTTGTTGAATTGCGAAGCCATGGTAGCATGACCTTGTGTTGGTGTGGGGTATGGTAAATTGATTGATCTTTTGGATTAATTATCCCTTGTTGCGCTTGTTGAATCATTGCCTAAATTCGTTTTAATTGCATTTGAATGATTGTTTTGTGTGATTTGGGACATGGTTATATGGGTTTACTCTTGAGTGAGTTGAGGGACAAGGGTTTGATTGTCTGTTGATTTGGTATAATCTTGCAATGTGGTAGATTTTTTATTATGATATCATATTAATGGTACGAGTTGTTTTGTGCTTGATTTATAAATGAAATGTTTTTGCTTAGATGCTGTTAGGACTAGGTTTGTATTATTCTTTAGGTCCATGTGGTGAAATGTGTACTCTCGGTACCTGTTATTCCTTGCTATGGGAGTCTCCTAGGACTCATAGACCTTCTACGAGTCATAGCTGCCTCTCGTAGGGAATAACAATGACTTAAGGACCCTAAATACTTATGATATGAGACCCATCTATGGATTTTAGTCCCTTCTACGAATCGTAGTGGGGTCTTGTGGACCTAGGCCTGTGTTAATTTTATAAACTGAAAACTTTACGAGACCTATCTATGACCCATAGTCAAGGCTACGAGTCATAATACGTCTCGTACCTAGTTTCAATATTCAAAGTTATTACGAACCTGTGGACTACAAAGCTACAGTATGACTTGTAGTCTCCACTATGAGTTGTACCAGGGTCTCGTATTTTCCATCTGCAATTGAATCCTGTACATTTTTCTTTGATTTTTCTTATGATTTTGTTTTACTTTGTTGAATATTTTGGGGCTGATCATGTTTTGTTTGTGCCCATTTTCAGGTAGTATGGTCCCCAGAACTAAACGTGTAGCAAAAAGGGCTGTAAATACAAGACTAATGGACGAGGAGTCTTGAAACTAACATTCAGGTGGATCGAATGAGATCCATAATGTCTGTATTGACCCCGAGGCACATGTGCCTCCGACCTAGGTGCAGTTAGTTAGTTCCTCTTAGAGGAGGGACATGGTGCTAGGCCTGATAGGGACATGCCACAGATGATTCCCTCACACACGGAGTTAGATTCAGACGAGGCACCCTAGGAGTGAGGAGATGCTGAGTCCTTGATCGCCCCATTTATTTCTCCTAAGGATCCAGATTATCATCAAAAGGATGTTGGAGGATGAAGACGATCTACGACAAGGGGTTGAGACAAAGGGGCAAGGGAAGCCAACATGATCATTTTATGAGGTGCCCCGACTCATTGATATAGTGTTGAGCCATGTCCCTGGACTCGAGGAGGATATAGCAGGACATGGGCTTAGATGGTTGACTGATAAGATGGGCAAGTATTCCCCACTTATAGTGTGGGAATGTTATGCAGCTTATGCAACCACCATTCTACAAGGTCTTCCCGAGAAGAAGAAACCTCTCGAGGAGCCCAGATTATGAGAGATGTTGGTTAGAGGCCGATAGGTCAACATATCTAAGTAGATGATCCACCGCATGCAGTTTGGTCCCAAATACAGAGCACACAGTCTGTGGCTGAGTTTGATCGACGGATTAGGCAGATTAGACAAGTTGTTATCTCCAATAGTGTGGAGCAGAGGACGGAGCTTCTGAGTTAGGTGGTTAGTCAGATAGCTGAGTGTGGTCCAGAGCCTATATGGGTTGCTGCACATTCAAAGCTGATAGTGAAGTCCTTTCTCTCCTTCCCTGCCATGTTCTGGTGGGCTATTATTAGGTCTCGCATCTGACCCACTTTCACATAAAATGTTGTTACATTAGAGCGAGCTGTTCTGGTGGCCAACATCTTAGATAGTTACGACATGGATTGGGCCTGGCTCATCACAAAACAAATGCATGAGTCGACACTCAGGAGGAACATGTGCATGCCATTCCCAGTGCTAATTTATAGACTCTACATAGAAGTAAGGGTGGAGGTATCACTTCATGTAGATTCCATGGTCGTAACCCTCCATAGCATTGATCCCAACCTATTCAAGGGTGAGATATCCCCATGGCACACTAGTGGACAAAACCTCCCATGCCCGAGATATTCATGCCAGAGTCACATGTTGAGGGTTCGACAGCTGCCACTACTACTACTCCCACTGTTAATACTACTGATTGGGAACTAGAGTAGCGTAAGGCAGTTGACATCAAGATGGGTCCCACTATAACCGCACCTGTACTAGAGTTGTCTAAATCATAGATTTCTTTTGTGGACATTATGCCTACTATTGCTTTTAAGGTTGTGGTTCAGTGATTATCATAGGCTGAGGCTCAGTTGGCTCAGCTTATGCGACATATTAAGCCTTGGGTCTGGCAGATAGTTCAGGAGTCAGAGGATTGATGTAAGGCATTCACTACCTCGGTAGTTGACCAGCGTATTGCTATGGTGGATAGTCGAGTCGATGCCTTCGAGGAGCAAGTGCAGAAGAGGCATACCGAAGCTCGGCCAGTTGACCTGTCAACCTTTCGTCCGGAGTTGATGAAGTTTAAGGCTGACTTGATTACATCATTAGTGGCTCCAATTTCAGTTCCTAGTCCTACACCTGCAGATGAGCTGCTATTTGATATGTTTGTGGAAGATCAGCTACCTCGTGTTCCCTAGAAGAGACCCCTTGAGGCTGATGATGATAAGGAGCGATCGGTGCGCCAGAATACCGCCATGGGTGATGAGGAACTGGATGAGGAGGTAGCTGGGTTCACCTTGAGAATGTTTGAGAAGAAAAAGAGCAGCGAACAGCCCAGGAGCTTGATCGATTGAAGGGAATTATCTCATCTAGCATAGTTGCAGTACAGACTACTCCACAAGAGGGAGATGTTTATGGACAACCAGATATTGGTGCTTAGGCACCATGTGATGTTTGATTTTTGACCCCCTGTTCTTATTCTGTTTTGCCTTGTACATTGAGGAGAAGTACAATATTTTTGGTAGGGTATGGGTAGCTATGGATTAGGGTGAAGTCTGAGTAGCTTTTAGTCCATAACTATCCCAATTTTTAATCCTGAGGTTTTCTTGTGCCTGTGTTCTTTTTCCTTGTGGATATTTATTTTCAGTTGAACCGACATATTTTAGATGTTGTAGATAATATTGTAGTATATGGTAATTAAACTTTTGGCATGTACATTATTTTGATGGTTCATGAAAAATTTGGAAAAATTGGTATCCATGAAAATTTTGTTGATTAGTAGTTATGTTTCAATCATGCATATTTGAATGGTTTGACAATGTTTGTTCTGATTAAGTAAAGGCAAGTTGATGCTTGATACATGATCTGTGAGTCGTTGTCGGCTATGTGTACAAACCATGCACATGTGAGCTAATTTTATTATGTTCATACATTGAGTAATGATTCAGAACTTGCCCTGTTACTTTGAGTTAAACTAGAGATTGTATGAATTAGCAAAGGATCTTAGGCCCTTGTTCTTTGATTTAGTCCACTTTGGCCCAAATGACCAACTAAATGAAAGATTTATCCCTTGTTCCAAATGTTTGAGCCTTACATGTACCCTTTTCTTTCTTAAAACCTAGCTAGCCTAACCTTATATAGTGAACTACCTTGATATTGGATCTAGTCTATCCTTGTACATTGCGAACTTTGATTGAGGCAACAATCCTAAGTTGAGGGTGGCTACCAAAAATGGCCCCGGTTTGGGGATTGGATATTGTGTACTTCACCTCAGGCTAACAACCTAAGTTGAGGGTAACTTATGTTGTGGTATAATAGCAAAAATGAGGTGCTGAATTGGAAATAAAGATAGAGTAGAAAGTCATGTATTAGGTAAGAGAAAAAAAGAGAAAAAGATGCCTTAGAATGAGTTGAAAAAGCAAAATGAGTTTGGAAATAAGGCACAAGCTAAAAAATGAAGAGAAAACACCTGAAAAAGCTTGAAAATGAAGAGAGAGGGAGAATAAGTTGAGAATGAATGAGTTGGTAAGGCAAAAGTGGTGAAAAAGCGTGGTTCAAGGTTGGCCCTAGTAAAAAATTATCCAAAATGCCATCCCAAAGCCCCATGAGCCTACGTTTCAAGCCTATAAAGTCCTATAGTGATTCTAATCCAATTGGTCAATAGTCTGGTCATGAGTATATGGGCAAGCCTATGGTATTGGTCATCATGCATGAATCTCATTTGTGAGAGTGAGTATGCTTGCACAATCCAAGAAACTTTCGAAAGCATTTGAGTGTTAAAAAGGGACTTCTTTTCTGTGAGGGCATTTGCATTATATGGTTGGCATTTGACTTGTTTAGTGAATGTGGATTGTTAATACCCCTTAACTTGTCATAGTTGGATTCTCAATTATATCAATATGCTGTGGTTTGTTTCTTAGCTACGTGATCTTATTTTGAAAAAGGTGTTATGTGTACTGGAGCTAAATTTGAGTATGGTATATGTCACTGAGTTAATTGCTTTATTATCTTTGTAGATTGAGTCTCTGCTTGAGGACAAGCAACAATTCTAAGTTGAGGGTGTTGGTGTGATGTCAAAATACAACATATTTGATGTCTAAAAACATGGGATTTTGTATGTTCTCAATGCTACTATTTATAGTTTTTATGTTTTATTTATTGTAGAAAATACAGATTGGCTTGATTTTGGGAAAAGTTGTAGATATTTGGTGATTTTGAGGAACTACGAAACCCACTACTAGTTGTATCCCAAGCTACAAGTCGTAGATGCTGTTTGTAGCAATTAACAGTGTTCAAAAATAAAATCTGAAAATTTGAAGTTTAGCCATACGAAGGTATGAGTCGTAGTCCTCTCTGTGACTTGTAAAGGGAGGCCTCATAGTAATTAACAGTATTGATTAAAATTGGACGAAGAAATGCAAGAGTGGACTACAAGAAGGCATTACGAGTCATACACTAGACCATGACTCGTAGAGGTGGATCATATGGTGAAGTCTAAAATGCCAAGTGCTAATCACGAAAGGCTGATTACGGCTCGTAGGTCACCTTACGAGTCGTAACTATGAGCCGTAGCAGACGCTGACCAGATGCTCTAATGTTCTAATTATTTTAAGGACCTTTTTATAAATATTATAAATAGTATACGTTAGAATTTTAGGAGAAGCTTTTCATCAGTATTTGATTATTCTTCATATTATTGAAGATTGTAGAGAGGTTTTTGAGAGTAGAATTTTAGGGTTTTACTTTGAGACTCGAATTTGGTGATTTACATTCACTTATGGATTAATCTTATCATTTGAGCTTGTGATTCTAATTTGAAAAAGGGTTTCATTGTTCTTCAATTTGCTTGGGTAAGAAATCTTCCATGTCTTCTTATTTCTATGTTGATTTATGTGTTGAAGCCATGAGTGGCTAAACCCCCAACTTAGGGTTGTGGGAACCATAGGTAGCTTAGAAAATCCGGATTATTTGTACTTCTTGAGTTAGATATTTGCATGTATTATTTAGTTTCCTTCATTTTGTTTATTATTTAATGGTGTCCAACATTAAATCCCGCCTATTATCATGATCCCGACCAAGGTAGTGATGAATAGGAAAAGGAAATGGGTGAAAACATTAGATTGATATGTTCTCTTCTAGTCAACCAAACCTGATCAAGGAGAGGTTGACTGGGACAATAGGTAACAATTAGTTTGGCATATCATAGCCGATCAAGTGCCCTAGTGAAATTCGACGTTGACCTTTGCCCAAGGGTTGGAAGAACTTAAGTTACCATCCTGCATGCAATGTCCCAATTTAGGTTGTGTTATCCGGGGTGTTTGAGTTAATGAATCATGGGGAACACAATTTCCCAAGTTCCTCTCCAATTTGATTATCTCTACATTTTCTTAGTTTACTTTTATTTACTACCAGTCATTGCAAACCCCCTCCCCTCTCTTGAGAGTAGAGTTATTTAATGCTTGAAATGATTGCTAGTGAAACAAGTGGCAAAGCCCCCTCTTGGGATTCGACCCTAACCTATGGTTAGGTTTTATATTTGACAGTGATCGCTTTATTCTCAAAGTGAGAGGCACTGTTTGAGCATAATCAGCATAAAGGACATTGTCAAAGTTAGGGAGTCTTAAGACATGGTCCAAAGCATGACATAAGACATGAAGAAGTGAGAAGATTCCTAAAATTCTGTCATAGCCTCCCACCTATAGGTATGGTGCACTTCATACCTATGAATAGGACTCTACTCGACGAGACATATTGGACTCCAAAGATTATTTATAAGCCTAGTGATGTGATACCAAGCTTTTCATAATCTGATCCAAGGGCCTACGAGTGACATGGCAAATAGGAACCTAATAGTCCCCAAATAAGCCTTATAGCATTCACGTACACATCATCCGTTCAGAAGCATACAATAAGACATTAAGCACATAGTTCTAAGGGATGAGAATATTAGACTCACACTATGGGGATGTCAAAGGGATAGAATTAGCATAGATCTAGTAGTACATAACACATAAGAACTAAGGGGCGGGTAAGTATGACCCACACTATGGGGATAGAAGGGACTTACGACTTTCCACATTTCCATCTCATCATAAACATACCGTCATATCATTAACATCAAATGAATAACCATAGTCATAATCTCTATAAGCGAATAACATAACATGACACAAATCGGTACATAAAGTTTACATGTTGTCCAACAATGCTCCTAAGTCATAGAATAGGACGAGGCCAAGACATGTCCCAGGATTACCTTCAAAGTAAGTAAAACATATGGAAAAGTAACATAGTAGGTAGATAGTAGCTGTCTTATCCTCAAATGATAGGACTCACCACAAGCAATTCTTCACAACCCAAGCTAACTGTCAAGAGGTAGATGAAGATAGTCTCCGGTCCCTATATGGTTAGATCATGTAGGCAAAGAGGATGCATTAGTATGTCTGAACGTACTGAGTTTACGGGCATGCAATGCATATGATCTCATTAAACCCACATTCAATGTTAGATGACAAGGGCACATATAGAAAGAAGTATATATCGATATGCCATGAAATCCATAATGCATGAATGCCAGAATACTTTGTACATAATGGAGATAAGACCTCAACCGACATAAGACCAAGTGATTTATAACTTGGAACTCTGTAGTCTTCCACACAATGGATAAAGAGGTGACCTACTTGCCAAAGGTAGATCCTTAATATTAATCATCCCTTAAAAAGGGCATAAACTTGAACCTATGTTAGGCACATAGTTATGAGATTTAAGAATTTATGTAAGGGACCTTTGGGATATCCCCCCTCACATAGGCTCGCTAGGTTCTAAGTCATCATCCCACGAGAATACATATACATACACATACTTGTAAAAGAGCCACAAGTCTTGTCAAATCATAACAATGTATACTTAGGCTTAAAAGCCAAACATACTTTATAATCATGCATACTTGGCTAAAATGCCAAATCATATTATATGTCATACTTTCATGCATAGGAATAGCTCCTTCATACTTATACATTTGGTGTAAAATACCTATCATTGCTCAAAGTGCCATATCATAGTCATTATGTGACCACATTCTTGTAATACCCATACTTTCCTTGAAAACATAGACATCATCATAATTGGGAGTTAGCCCACATTATAAATTTCATGAAAAATAATGTTCATATATGCATATGCCAATAGATATTCATACTTAGATCAAGAATATATTATGAAATCCAAGTAAACCCCCGAAGAAATTTACATTTAAATCATAATCGAGATTACCTATGCCTAAATAAACATTTAAGAGGGACATGCATATTCAAATCTTCATAATATCAATGCAATTCATCATATTAGGGCTTAATTCACTTTAAAAACACCAATTAAACATAGCCAATATCTCTATTAAATCAAATAAACAATAATTTAAAAGACCCATATTCAAAGTAAGCTTAATTTCATAAATCAAGGAATAAAAAGTGTTTTGGGGTCTTCATGGTTAAAGGTGACCATTAATCAATCACACATACCTTAGATAATTAAGAAAAGTCAAAAAGAAATTGATTCGAGAAGAAGACTCTTCCTTGAGCTCCAAGCTAAATCTCTAATGGCACACTTGAAAGAAGTTCTTTAGATGAGAGAATTTGAATATTCTAAGTTTGGCGAATGAATTTGAATAAGAATAGAAGAGTATAAGTCTTTTAAGGGGTTTAAGATAGGTTAGAAAGTCATAAACACCCTTGAAGAATTATCCAAATTATGATAAACCTATTAATTAAACGAGTTTCAATAAATTGCCAGGGGTCTCGTCAAGGAGGCACATGGGTCATGTGAAGCCACATGGACTGTATGGGTGCCCAGATACAAAACTTGAAAAATTTCAGACGATACTTAGCAAAATTTCTTTAGGCCAAGAGTGCTTTCACCAAAGGCCACCTTGCGGATCGTGTGAAGTTTCATAAGTAATACAAGCGCCCGTACGAAGATACCAAGTTCTGAGACAGTGATTCAATACTTAGAAAAATTCCATTCCAACATCCTCACGGGACATCGCACGAGCCATTTGGTGCGACATGACTCGTATAGGGGTTGGTGCGAGTGGTACCTTAGCCAAAAATGGCTTTCAAGCCAAAGGCTCCTACCACGAGCCACTTCACAGCCAATGGTGAGCCCCATGAGCCAGGAAGGGCTTAGTGGAGGGTCACTTAGTCTTGAACTCCACCATAAGACCAAACACACCATATATAAGGACAAGGGACACCTCAAGGCACTCTCCCACGACTCTTAGTTTTCTCCACACCTAGTGGAGGTTCTTGTGTGGTGACACCTTGGTCAAAATCTTTCAGGAACCAAATTTTCACACAACATTAAGGCCTTACTAGGTTTAGGTCCTTACATTATCTCCCCTGTGGGATAATGCATTCTCGAATGAGCTATAACATGGCTTGAATAGATTGACTTGAATGTGAAACATTCCAACATGAAGGCACAATGCCAATTTATTTCTTGAAAATCAAGAAAGTCATTAAAACTAATGTCAAAACATCCCTTAAATTTTTTCGTGCAAATGTATGCATATCATGTCATGAAACACAAGAGTGAAAGAATTAGGACCATTTAGAATAGAAGGAACCTAATACCTTAGGTTTGAGCAAATTGGAAAATATAGGGGCATCTCCTCATCATGTCCGACTCTGTCTCCTATGTAGCACTCTCCACATGTTGATTTCTCCAAAGCACTTTAACCAAAGCCACATCCTTGTTGCGAAGCTGGTTTTCTTGCCTATCCAAGATCTCAACCTGAACTTCCTTCCAAGATAAGTTTTCCTCAACTTCAACACCTCTCAAAGGCCCAAACTAAATTAGGATCACCAACCAACTTCCTCAACATAGACACATGGAAAATCGAGTGAATAAAACTCAAATTTGGAGGAAAATCCAACCTATAAGATACATTCCCAATACGATCCACAATCTCATAAGGACCTACATATTGGGAACTTAATTTTCCCTTATTAACAAAACTCGTTACACCCTTCATGAGTGACACCTTCACATACACCTAATCACCAAGAAGAAACTCAAGATCCTTCTTTCTAACATCCAAGTAAGACTTTTGGCAAATTTGAGTTGTATTCAACCTTTCCCTAATCAACTTCAACTTTTCCATGGACTCTAACACCAAATACAGGACAATAAAAGCCATCTCACCCAATTCAAACCATCTTATAGGGGATCTACACCTTCTCCTAAACAAATACTCAAACGGTGCCATACTAATGCTACCATAAAAGCTACTTTTGTAGGCGAACTTGATAAATGGTAGATGATCTTCCCAGTTACCTATAAATTCCAACACATAGACCCTCAACATCTCCTTCAAAGTTTGAATTGTCCATTTAACTTGCGCATCGATTTGAGGATGGAAGGTGGTACTTAACTTCACCTTAGTGCCAAACCCTCTTTGAAATGATTTCCAAAAGTGAGAAGTAAATTGGGTGCCATGATCCGATATGATAGACATAGGCACACCATGCAACCTTAATAACTCTTGGGATGTACAACCTTGCATAATCTTTGGCATTGAAGTAGTCTTGACGAGTAGGAAATGAGCCGATTTAGTCATTCTATCAACAATAGTCCAAAATGAATCAAATTGCTTTCTTGTTCAGGGAAAATGAACCACAAAATACATGTTCACATCTTCCACCTTTAAGTGGGAATCTCAATATCTTAAGCTAAACCACTGGGCATTTGATGTTCTACCTTCAATTGTTGACAATTAGGACATTTAGATTCAAACTTGGCTATGTCTTTCTTCATGCCATGCCACCAATATACTAAAATCTTGATACATTTTGGTGGATCTCAAAGGTATGGAATAATGAGAGTTGTGGATACACTCATGATTATCTCTCTAAGGCCATTAACATCCAAAACATTCAACCAATCTTGATGCCAAAACACACATTTCTTCTCACATCGGAGTAAGACTTTTGTTGACTTAGGGCCGTCTTCAATTTCTGCTTTATGCGTCTCACCTTTTCCCTAGCATCCATGTCTAAATTCGGCCCTAGCAAGGTCCTCTCTCTAACTTCAAACCACCCAATAGGTGATTTACACCATCTACCATATAAAGGTTCTAGTGGTTCAATCTCAATTCTTGCATTGAAGCTATTATTATAAGCAAACTCGATAAGAGGTAAGTGATCATCCCAACTTCCCTTGAGCTCCAACACGCAAGCTTTTAACATATCCTCCAAAGTTTGAATTATTCTCTTAGCTTGCCTGTTAATCTAAAGGTAGAAGGCGTTCAATTTCACCTTTATACCAGGATCACTTTGAAAATATTTCCAAAAAAGAGAGATAAATTAGGATTTATGATCCAATATAATGGACAATCGAATCCTATGCAATCTCACCAATTCCTAGATATATAATTGAGCATAGTATTCAATGCTAAATATTATTTTGATCAGTAAGAAGTGAGCCAACTTTGTCATTCGATCCACTACCACCCATACAGAGTCAAAGTTCTTGTTGGTCTTAGGCAATCCCATTATAAAGTCCATATTGACTTTATTGTACTTATAAGTATGCTGTCAATGTCTTGAGCTAGGCCACCCAGCATTTGATGTTCAACCTTAAGTTGTTGGCAATTAGAGCACTCAGATACGAACTTAATAATGTCCCACTTCATACCGTTCCACCAATAGACCTCCCTCAAATCTCTCTACATTTTTGTAGCACCGGATGGATAGAATAGGAAGAGATGTAAGCTTCTTGCCATATCACCCTCTTCAAATCACTATTGTTTGGCACACATAATCTCTCTTGATGATGGAGTACCCCATCTCCCCCTTATGAGAAAACTCCTATCTTTCCTTCTTCTGCTAAGGCTTTGAATTCAACTAAGGTAGGATCAAGGTCTTGTTTGGACTTAACATGCTCAATCAAAGAAGATTCGAACCCATGTAGCACTATCATACCACCACTACCAGACTCATTCAACTTTATCCTCAATCTAGACAATCTATTGGCTTTCTTGGCCAACTCCCTTTTCCACCATCTTCTATGTAAGATGTACTACCTATGGAAACTCTATCAAGAGTGGAAGCTACCACATCGGCTTTTCCGGGATGATACTTTACACTCATATCATAGTCCTTGAGAAGCTCTAATGTAAGGACCCAAGCTTTGGAAGACCTTAACGATTCTTAAAAATAATTCCCAATAATTTTTGACTAAGATGCCTTTTCAAGGACACTTCCATAAGCCGTGGAGTGTCCCTTGGCCATTTCCTAGACTGTCTAGATTTCCTGATCTCTTTAAGGTCAAGTGGTCCTCTATGGAGCCTTTCACGGCTCTTGGTCCACTTTAGTGGTTGTGAAAGGGCTTGTGGGAGGAGGATCGTGCCTTGTTGTGCACTACCTCACCTAAGGGAACCACTACGGGTACCACCATAGGCACCACCACGGTTCAAGGATCTCTCCACGAACTATGGTGTGGTTTATGAAGGCACACTTGTGCTTTGAGGTGCTGCCATGGCTTGGAAAATTACCTTCATGTACCTTGAGCAAGGTTTATAAGGCTTCATGAGCTGTGAAGCCTTTCGTACAAGTGCCCAATTAATTTTTGAACTCCGTCTCATTAAGGGATCTTTGGTAATGTGATTCACTTCCAAGACCTTTTAATGCTTTAATAGTATACTCTAACTCCTAAATTAGCCTATATTTTATTCATCATGCTCATTTCAAGTTAAAAACTTAATTTATTCCATCTACTCCTAAGAATTCCTCTCCAAGTCACTCCTTCAAAGAATTCAAGCTAAGGTCTCAAGTATGCTTTCAAGTTCAAGTAAATATCATCTCAATCTCTCAAATTCAAGCAAGGTATGTATGGTTTCATTCATGATGACCTTCAAGTCATGAAGCCCCAAATTCTATTTCTTCACTTTCATGATTTCTAAGTATAATTACAAGTGGGTTTTATGATTTATCTTTAATTTGATGAAATTATGATATGAATCATTATCAATTATTGATTTTAACATGAATTAAGTCTTATTATGTTGATTTACATGGATTTTATGACATTTAATTCGCATGGCCCTTTTTAGTTATGAATTTATGCATGGTTGATTTCAAGTATGATTCAATTGTAGATTTCTTTATGGGTTATGCATGATTCTATTCATTTAGCTTATTATAAGTATGAATTTTAAGTACCTATACTATTTCCTTATTCTTGATGGCATCAACATGCATGAACATGACTTTTTATGAAAGTTTTACTATGGATTTGGCTACCAATTATGAATATGATTATGACATAAATGTGATTACATAATGTCTATGATGTTGCTTTAAGCATATATGAGTGTGTATACATTATCATGTACAAGTTTGAATGAGCTATTTCTATGCTTGTAAATCATTAATTGAAGTATAATTTGACTTTTACGCCTAATACGCATGGTTATGATTCAAAACGACTTATGATCTTATTTCAAGCATGTATATGTATCTGTATTCCCATGCAATGATGGTATGGGACGAATAGGATGATGGTATAGGACGATTGGTCGTGGAGGCCTGACCTAAAGGGTCTTTATGTAAAGCCTACTTTTCTCATAACTATTGCCATTGTAGGTTCATATTTATGAAACGACCCCAAAAAGTGCCTCGGAATGCCTAAAATTTTGATTTCTTTATATCTAAAAATTCATTTGTTATTTCAAAAATACAACTTCATATTTGTGATCAGGGAGTCCAAATTAGGTGAAAAAGGGTCTAACCTCGATTTAACAGCGAAAGAATAGCAATTATAAATTCTTAAGGGACGAATTTCAGAGGGCTTTCCATGATGCCTCCGCAACGCGCCTTGGGCATGACATAGTGTAAAATCATCTCCGCGTCCTCTCTGCGATGCGGAGATGTGGTTTTGGTCACCTAGCAGTTTTAAGTGTGGTCCAAAATATTCTAAGTGTTGGCCCCAAATTTCCCAAATGTATGTTTATCCATATTAGTCAATTTTCACTCTCATATTCCCCAAAATATTTCCCAACATTCATTCAAACACTTAGCCATATTTTCACTTCGAAACTCAAGACCCAAAACCCTCATCTGTATTTAAGGATTCTCTTCAAGCTTCAAGTCTCTATTGTCAACCTTCACCAAGAACTTCTCCAAAGCTAAGGTATGTTGTGTTGAACCATTAGGTCCTTCGACCCATGGTGCCTAAACCCTCTTTTACGTAATATTGCATGATTTAAAGTGATCTTACATGTGGTTCTTGAATATTGAAAAATTTACTGCACAGTGATTTTAGTTTATAAAAGTGTAGTGGTTTTAACATGTTTTGAACTTCAAATCGTGGATCTAATGTTGGATTTGATGTGGGATTTTGATATGAATATATTGGAGGTGTTGCAAGATGTTGAGTAAAGGATTCACCACTGATTTTTCTGCACGATTTCATCTCTAAATTGCATGCTCTTTTACCCCCATTACACGCCCCCAAGGTGTTTGATAAAATGCCCGGTTATAGTTTCTTGAGGATTGAAGGTCCATAGCATGAGATATGATATGAATGATGTTATGATGATGAAATGTGCTTATGGATATTTTTATTCCTACATGAGATATTGCATTAGAGCCTATGGTGAATCCTATATAAAGTGTTGCATAGACCATGCCCGATCCGGTGGAAAAAGAGCCCAGGAAACCATGCGAGGTTTATATTTCGTCACCATGGATGTCTGGGGAATGACCATCATCAAATATACAAGGGACTTATACCTCATCACCATGGATTGAAGGGTGCGACTACCATCAACCATATGAGGGGTTTATACTTGGTCACCATGGATGGCGGGGTGTGACCACCATCAACTACTAAGGGGTTTATACCTTGGATAGCATGCTTGGTATCATTTTTCACATATGACATTCTATATGAGCATGATATACTTAATCATTACTTACTTATGCATTGATTATACATGCCATCTTGCTATAATATACTTATTGTTTATCATTTTGTATTTTGGATTACGATGCCTATCTCTTGCTGCATTGCATCCTAAATACTTAGTACATTCAAACGTACTAACACATACTCTTGCCTACTTGATCGCATCATGTATGAATCGGTGCTTGAGTTGATCATCCTTCTCCTTCACGTGGCTAGGCAGTGCTATTCCAAACTTGTTGGTGAGTCCTCCATTTTGGGGACTTTGATTTATGTCTTTTCTCCATTATCTATGCATTGAGACACTATCCTGTGTTATCATTGACTATGAAGGTGAGCCCAGTTACTTTGTCTGTCCCCTGCTCTTTTTATGTTTTAGAGGTGTATGTTGGACAAGGTATATTGTATAAGCTTGACTCTTAACTTTTGACTTTTGACTTCAATGTTAATGCAAGTTTTTCCCTTAGTCCATTGCCCCTTACTTTTACTTGTATATGTCTTTGTATGCTTCCGCAACCAAGGATGTGCGCCGATATGCTAAGAGACTTGTTTGGGGTCCCTTCGGGTTCCCCATTCGCTGTGTGACGTTTAGGCCCTAGGCTTGGGTCGCGACAAGCTTTGTATCAGAATACTAGGTTGATAGATCCTTGGAGTCCAATACACTGCTTTGATTAGAGTCCTATTCATGGTTGTGAAGTACGCTATGACTATGGATTGGAGGATATGGGACGTTTTAGGAAATGTTTCCCATCTTCATGTCCTAAGTCATGCTATAGAGTTATGATAAGTATCCCCCCTAATGATTGTTTTTTAATATGCTGGATCATGTCGAATACAAGAGGAAGATGGACCCAAACTTCCAAGGAGCAACCTAGCAATGGTGAGCTCCGAGATGCACTTACTATACTTACCTAGGTGGTGGCCAATCAAGTCTAACAAGGGGCCTAAGCCCCTCATGCTACTACACTGGAAGCTAGGGCAAGGGATTTCTTGAGGATGAATCCTCTAATTTTCCACAGGTCAAATGTGGATGATGATCCATAAGAGTTTATTGATGAAATCTACAAAATCTTGTCTATTATGGGTGTGGGGCCAAATGATAAGGCAGAGTTGACGGCGTAACAACTCAAAGGGGTGGCCTAAATTCGGTTTGATCCATGAAAAGGTGAGAAAGGTAATGGTTATGTGGTGCTTTGGGAGGAATTCAAATTGTCCTTCCTTAATCAATTTTTCCCTCTCGAGCTTAGGGAAGCAAAGTCAGTTGAGTTTATGAACTTGAAGCAAGGTGGTATGAGTGTGAGGGAGTATTCCCTCAAATTTAATCAACTCTCAAAGTATACTCCTCACTTGGTGGCCGATTCTAGGTCAAGGATGAACAAGTTTGTTATGGGGTTCTTCGATTTGGTAAGTGAAGAGATCCGGTCTAAAATTCTTCTTAGTGACATGGACTTATCTCGGTTGATGACACATGCCAAATGGAAGAGGAGAATTAGAGAAAGAGGAGGGGCCATGAGGCAAAGAGGGCCCAATTTGAAGGCAAGTTTCCCAAGGGAGTTATATTTCGTCAAGGCCAAAGGCCTTCTCATGCTACTTATAAGGGGTTTGGCAATGACTTCCCTAGGTCTCAATGTAATTTTAGGATGGCTCCTAATGATGTATGTCCAAGATGTGGAGGGAGTCATAAGGGCCCATGCTTGAAGGGTTCCAACGCATACTTTGAATGTGGGGAGCTTGTCCACAAGAAAGTAGAATGTCCAAGAAATCGTGGCAAGGTTTAGGGTGCAAATGCGATTCCCTTGGGTAGAGGTGGTCCTCAAGGTGGTGCCATAAGGCACATTCACTTTTATACTCTACATGGGAGGCAAGGGGCTAGTGAGGTCCCCAATATTGTTATCGATATATTGAAAATTTTTGATCTTGATGTATATGCTTTGATTGATCGGGGTTCCACCCTTTCCTTTGTTACCCCCTTTGTTGCTAAAAAGTTCCATGTTGAGTCAGAGTTGTTGCATGAGTCATATGAAGTGTCTACTCCTATTGGTGCATCCATTGTTGCTAGGAGGGTGTATAGGAATTGTCTAGTTTGTATATTGCATAAAATCATACCTTGTGATCTTATTGAATTAACTATGGTTGATTTTGATATTATTCTTGGGATGGATTAGTTGCATGCATACTATGCTTCTATTGATTGTAGAACTCGTAGGGTCAAGTTTCAATTTCCAAATGAACTCGTCCTTGAGTAGGAAAGTCATGATGTGGTAGTAAGGGGTAGGTTCATCTCATGCATTAAAGCCCATAGGTTGATTTCCAAGGGGTATTTGTATCATCTTTTGAGAGTCAAAGACATGGAGCCCAAAGTCCCTTCCATTGAGTCAATTTCAATTGTGAATGAGTTTCTTGATGTCTTCCCAAATGACCTTCCCAGTGTCCCTCCAGAAAGGGAGATAGATTTTGGTATAGATCTTCTTCCCAACACCCAACCTATCTCTATTCCCCCTTACCCTATGGCCCCGGTAGATTTGAAGGAGTTAAACTAGCAATTGAAGGATTTGCTGGAGAAGGGATACTTAGTCAATCCCCTTGGGATGCACCGGTGTTGTTTGTAAAGAGGAAAGATGGGTCGCTAAGAATGTGTATTGACTATCGGCAACTCAATAGGGTCACTATATAAAATAGATATCCTCTTCCAAGGTTTGATGATTTGTTTGACCAATTGCAAGGGGCTAGCTTTTCTCTAAGATTGATCTTCTGTTTGGGTACCATCAAGTGAGGGTGAGAGAGTGTGATATTCCTAAGATGTCCTTTCGAACTAGATATAGGTATTGTGAATTTTTGTGATGTCCTTTGGGTTGACTAAAGCCCCAGCCATCTTCATGGACCTAATGAATAGAATCTTCAAGCCCTACCTTAATTCCTTTGTTATGGTCTTCATTGATGATATTTTGATCTATTCACATAGTAGGGAAGAGCATTTGGGTCATTTGAGGGTGGTGTCGCAAAGGTTAAGGGAGGAGAGATTGTATGCTAAATATGATAAGTGTGAATTTTGGTTGAAGGAGGTTGCATTCTTGGGTCATGTGGTGTTGGGGGATGGCATAAAAGTGGATCCTAAGAAAATCGATGTGATTAGAGATATTGTTAAGTCCGTCTGGGATGACTCGGGTCTCCTTATAAATTTGGGGGGCTAGCTTGCCCCGCTTTATATTATGTGAATTTTCCACTTAGCTGTCTCATATGCTCGTGATACACCATGGACTAGTAAGTGCGTTTGGTGGAAATGGTGATGCCCATGGTACAATGGAAGACTTTGTCTCTGGCCCATCGCCAATGCCTAAGTTTATGCTTGACTACTTCTAGATAGAGTCATTTGAATAGAATCGCTCCTATTGTAGCCTCCCTCATCAGATTCGGGAGTATGAACAATAAGAGCTTTAGTATGCCAAGCTCTGTCAACAACTCTCGTCTGAGGTCTAGCAGCCTCTAGGTCTAGGTGGACGCTAAGGTCCTCTACTGATCCACTCAGGGTTGGAGTCTACTCATCCTCCGAGGGCTTATCTCCAAGGGCTTATATCTGATCCTCCTTTGTACGACCCTAATTTATCATCACATTTTACTTTTAGGGCCATAGTACCTGAGACATGAACATTTATGCACCTTGGTAAGCCGCATATATCACCATATGAAATGCAAAAATAATTTAAGACTTAGCTGTAGAAGAGTTTATGAAAACACACCTACCGGTCGTAGTGGACTATATGAGCCATAGAGGGTTCTCATAAAATAGTGGTCAAAGAATATTTTATTCACTAAAAATGTCTACGTGACTAGGTACAACTTGTAGAGTGTTTTACGAGTCGTAGAGTATTCCAAATTATTTTAGAATGGGATCCACGAGACCTTTCTATGAGCTGTAAAGTGTTCTAGGACTCGTAGAAGGTCTTGTATGATGGTATTTAGAAACTTTAAGTTTCTAGAATCTTCTACGAGGGGCAACTATGACACGTGACATGTTCCACGGGACGTAAAAGCCACTTGTAAGCTAGAAAACTCAGTCACATGAGTTTCTAAGTCCATTAAAATAGACCCCCATACGACTTTTCAATCTTATTCTAACAACATCAAAGCAACATCCACACACTCACATGATTTTTAACACAACCCAACACTCCAACATGATAATCAACACATGCACCCTATCAAAAATAATTGAGCATGCTTCTCCAACCCTTCCCACCCCATATTGACGAGTTAACAACAAAATTTTCCACCCATGTCATCACCCACAAATTTACACACAATTAATTCATCACAAATGGTGAGTGATTCAAGAGGTGCCAAAGTATATTATTCAGTCATACAACAAAGCAACTACACAAAATTCCAGTTTTAGACATATTTCAAGAACGATCAACCACAATTTAATTAACAATATGTCAATAGCACATATGGGTTTGTGTCTCAACATAACCATTCCCGACAAATTTCCAATTTAACCATACAAATATAGGCAAATTAATGCCTTTGGCTTAATCGAAAACTTACCAATTTGTGTGACTAGATTGTAGAAGATGAAGGAGGTGGAGATACATGAAAAATTTACGTTGCCAAAAAACTTTGTTTGGGGTACTTTTAGATTCCCAATTCACCGTGTTGCACCTAGGCCCTAGGATGGGATCATGACAAGGTCATGTTTCTCACATCATATTAAAACATTCTCATGAACATGCAAATATACATAAATGACATAAAAAATGAAATGCCAGAACATTGAGGTCTTAAGAAAAAAGAACTTAGTACCTTAGGCTTGAGTAGAGTGGAAAAGATAGGAATAACGCTTCATCATGTCCACTTCCGCTTCCTATGTTGCACCTTCAGTTGGTTGATTTCTGCACAACACTTTAACAGATGCAACCTATTTGTTTCTCAACTACTTTACTTGCTGGTCTAGGATGTCAATCTAAACCTCTTCATAAGGCAAATTTTCCTCAGTGCTTACATCTTCCAACGGGGACAATGGAGTTTGTATCCCCTATGAATTTCCTTAATAAAAACATGGAACACCAGACGAATCATGTTCATTTCATAGGTAATCCAAAGTCATGTTACACCTTGCCAACACTCCTACAATCTTGTAAGACCCTACATACCTAGGGCTCAATTACCTTTTCTTGCCAAACCAAACCACACCTTTCATGGGAGACACTTTTGAATAGGCCCAATCACCAATATAAAACCCAAGGTCTCTTCTCCTGAAGTCTAAATATGACTTTTTCTGACTTTGAGCTATCTTTGATTTCTACCTTATGAGTCTTTGTTTCTCCATAGCATCAATGACCAAGTACGATCCTAGCAAGGATATCTCACCGACTTTAAACCACCTAACCGATGATCTACATCGTCTACCACATTGAGATTTCAATTATGTCATCTCAATGCTTGAATGGAAGCTATTATTGTAGGAAATATCAATAAGGGGTATGTGATCATTCCAATTTCTACTGAATTTCAATACACAAGCCATCAATATATCCCCTAGCATTTGAATTGTCCTTTCGGCTTGCAAATCAGTTTGAGGATGAAAGGTAGTACTCAACTTCATCTTAGTGTGAAGACTCTTTTGAAATCACTTCAAAAAGTGAGGGATGGATTGAGCTCCACGATCCATTATGATAAACAATGGAACCCCATACAACCTCACTATCTCTTAGATATACAATTTGGCATAGTTTTTAGTACTAAAAGTTGTTTTGACCGGTAAGAAGTGAGCCGACTGCATCATTCTAGCCACTATCACCCGTTTGGAGTCAAAGTGCCTCTTGGTCTTAGGAAATCCAACTATAAAGTTCATATTAATCTCTTCCCATATCCGAATGGGCAATGTCTTGAGCTAGGTCACCCAGCCTTTGATGTTCAACCTTAACTTGTTGGCAATTGGAGCATTTGGACACAAACTTGTCAATATCCTTCTTCATTCTGGTCCACCAATAAACTTCCTTCAAGTCTATACAACTTAGTAGACTCGAGATAAATGGAATAGGAGAAATTATAGGCTTCTTAAAAAAGTCAAACTCCTCAATCTATCAATACTCGACACACAGAGTCTCCCTTGGTAATAAAATAACCTATTTCCCCCATGTGAGAAGATCTCTATTTTTCCTATATTCACGACCTTCAATTCAACTAAGCAAGAGTCAAGATCTTTCTTAGACTTGTCATCCTCAATCAATGAACATTTGAAGCCATTCAATACCATCACACCATCATTACTAGTGGCATTCATATTTACACCCAACATAGCCAACCTATGGACTTCTTTTTCCAACTCTCATTTTCCATCATCTTCTAAACATGACACAATACTGTAGGACAACCTACTAAGTGTGTCGACTACCACATTAGCCTTACCTGAGTGATACTTCACACTTATTTCATAATCTTTAAGGAGTTCTGGCCACCTTCTTTGTGTTAAATTAAGATCTCTTTGGGTGAATAGAAATTGAAGGCTCTCTTGGTCGTTGAAGACATTTACATGAACCCCATATAAATTATGGCACCATATCTTCAAATCAAATACCACAACCTCTAACTCAAGGTCATGTGTACAATAATTACACTTATGCACCTTCAGTTATGTAGAAGCATAGGCAATAACCTTGCTACCTTGCATCAACACACATCCCAAGCTAATTTGTGAAGTATCATAATAGATGAAATGACTCAAAAAGTGCATGAAAATGTTCCTCAGAAATGCCCATAATCATAATTTTCATATATCTCCAAATTCATGTGTGATAGCGAAAATTCGACTTCATATTCTTGAACGGGGGGAAAAATTGAGCAGAAAATGGGTATAGCCTGAAGTTTAGAGGAGCCGTAGCAAAAACCAGATTTCACAAAAATTGCATTTCTAATGAGGGTTTGAGTTAGCTTTGCGATGTGGAGCCATCACGGAGCAGTGTATTTTGCTGCAAGTTTTTCTTATTTTGGTCTAAGGCTTTAGGGTCTTGGGCCTAAGCCTTCCTATACGTAAAAGTACCTATACTTAGTCATTTTTTAACCCCATATCATTCAAGACCTTACCCAAAAACCTCTCTAACATTTGGACAAATATTTCACCCAAAATCAAGTGTCCCCAAACTCAATCTGGATCTCAAGAAATTTATTCAAGCTTCAAGTTCTCATTCAAATCTTCATCAAGGAAATCTCTAAAGTTGAGGTATATGAGTTTAAACTATATGGTTCTCCTACCCATGGTGCCCAACCTTCCTTTTTAAATAAATTGCATGTTTTTAAGTGAAGACTATCTATGGTATCTCTTATTATGAAAGTGGATTATAAACAATATTGGGGTTTCATAAAATGTGACTGTTTAAGTATGTTTTGACCTATGAATCTATGACCATTATGTAAATTGATAAGGAGTTTTGATGTTCCTTGAATGAGGGTATTACCAAGTGTTGATGGGTGGTTTTACATTGGTTTTTCTCACATAATTTTAATCTTGAATTGCATAATTTTGTTCTAGCATTACACACCTGCCAAGTGTTTGATAAAATGTCTGATTATGGATTCTTGAGTTGTTAAAGGGCTAATGCATGGTATATTAGTTAGGTGACTTTATGATAATGAAAGGTATATGATTTATATTCATGAAAGATATCTATAGTGTTGTAAGTTAACCACACCTAGTTGAGGAGGTCTTATGCCTCAACCACTATGATGGGGGATGGTATGCCCATCTACTAATTGAGTAGTAAATTTCTCAATCACTTCCCAAGAGGTGGTCATACCTTGGATTCCAAGTACTAGTTTGCTTGGTCTATAAAGGTGGTCTCTTCCTACATATGTTATATATTCTATATAAGCATGTCTTACTTCAAGCATCATTCATGCATGCCGTATTGCTATTCTGCTCAGTCTTTGCCTAATTAAGCATTTTGATTATATCGCTTATCTCTTGTTGCATTGCATCCTACATACTTAGTACATTTAAATGTATTAACATATACTCTATGCCTACATTATGTCACCATGTAGTAACCGAAGCTCCACTTTATCATCTTCCTTCTCCACATGGCTAGTTGGTTCTCTTGAAGATAAGCGATTTGTGAGTCCTCAAGTTCGGGGACACTAGCTTTGCTCTTTTACTCTTACTATTATTTATGTTGCACTTTGTTACTAAAGGGTGATCCAGGAAAGTTGTCATGGCCCCCGCTCAAATCTAAGCATACAGGTGTTGTTGGACAAGTTATTTAATGATGCTTTGAGCTTTGACTCTCTTGACTCTTGTATGTTCTTAAGCTATGAAAGAGTCCCTTAGCCCCTTTATTCTTACTTTATTCTCTCTTGATGTTTTTTACTTGTTTCTGCAACAAAGTATGTGTAATGATATGCTAAGAGGCTTGTTTGGGTCCCTTCGGGTTCTCCATATGCCATGTCACGTCTAGGCCATAGGCTTGGATCATGATAAACTTGGTATCAGAGAACTAGGTTGTTATGTTCTTGGCATCCAACACATCATGTCGATTAGAGTCTTGTTCATGGTTATGAAGTGCACCACGACATTGAGCAAGAGGCTATAAGGCATTTTAGGAAACGTTTCCCTTCTTATTGATCTATGTCATGTTATAGAAGTTAAGGTAAAGTTTTCTCCTAATGAATATCCTTTGCCATACTAGATCATGCCTATTCCAAGAGGAAGAAAAGCTTGAACACTCAAAGAACAACCAACTTATGAAGAGTTCCGAGATGCTATTGCCATGTTAGCTCAAGCCGTGACTAATCAAATCAACCAAGGGGCCCAAGCCCCTTATGCTCCTACTTTGGAATCTCGAGTGAGGGATTTTATGAGTTTAAGCCCACCAAAGTTCCATGGGTCTAGAGTGGATGAGGACCTCAAGAATTGATTAATGAGGTGTACAATGTGTTGTCTAACATAGTTGCTAGATCGAAGGAGAAAGCGTAGTTGGCGGCCTACCAACTCAAAGGGGTGGCCTAAATATGGTTTACTCAATTGAAAGAGCAGAAGAGGAACAACAATATAATCCTTTGGGAGGATTTTAAGGTGACATTTCTCTATCGATAATTCCTTCTTGAGCTAAGGGAGTCCAAAATGATGGAATTCATGAATCTAAAGCAAGGGCCTATGAGTGTGAGGGAGTATGCCCTCAAGTTTAACCAACTCTCTAGATATGCTCCACAATTGGTGGCCGAGGCAAGGTATAGGATGAACAAGTTCATGATGGGTGCATCCGATTTGGTTAATGAGGAGTGTCGTGCCGCTATGTTGATTAGTGTTATGGATTTGTCCTGCCTAATGACGTATGCCAAACAAATAGAGGGGGAGAAGCTTAGAAAAAGGAGTAATAGTAAGGCCAAGAGGGCCCATTTTAAGGGTAGGTTACAAATTCCCAAGGGTGGCTAGTTTCATTAAGCCAAAGATCTTCTCATGCTCCTAATAGAAGGTTTGCCAATTACAACCCCAAGGTCCAAGGTGATGGTGATGTGGTGCCTGATGTTATGTGTCCAAAATGTGGTAATAGTCATAGTGGTCCATATTTGAAGGACACCAATGCTTGTTTTAGTTGTGGTGAAGTGGTACATAAGGTGGTGGATTGCCCTAGAAATTGGAACAAGGGTAAGGATATGCGTCCACAAGGTACAAATGCGGTTCCTAGGGGAAGAGGTGGATAACAGGGTGGTTTTTCAAGTCACAATTGGTTCTATGATCTTTAAGGGAGACAAGGGGTAGATGAGGTGCTCGATGTCATCACCAGTATGTTAAAAGTCTTTAATTTTGATGTGTATACATTGATAGACCCAGGTGCCACTCTTTCTTTTGTTACACCCTTTGTTGCCAAAAACTTTCTTGTTGAACCCGAATTGTTGTGTGAGCCTTATGAGGTGTTTACTCCCATTGGTGCATCTATTATTGGTATAAGAGTCTAAAAAAATTGTTCCATTTATATTTTGTATGAAATATTGCCTTGTGATTTTGTTGAGTTGATATGCTGGACTTTGATGTTATTCTTGGGATGGATTGGTTGCATGCAGATTATGCTTCTAGTGATTATAGAATCTGTATGGTCAAATTCCAATCCCCGAATGAACCCATCCTTAAGTGGAGTGTCATGATATGGTGGTCAACAATAGATTCACTTTTTGCATTAAAGCCCGTAAGTTGATTTCTAAGGGATGCCTCTATCATCTTGTGAGGGTTAGGGATGTTGAGTTCAAAGTCCTTCCTATAGAATCAATTCTGGTGGTTATTGAATTTCTTGATGTGTTTCCTTATAATCTTCTTAGTGTTCCTCCCAAAAGGAACATAGACTTTGGTATAGATCTCCTTCCCGATACTCAACCCATTTCTATTTCTCTTTACCATATCACACTGACAGAAATGTTGAAGGATCAATTGAGGGATTTGTTGGAGAAGGGTTTTATTAGGCCTAGCCAATCATCTTGGGGTGCTCCAGTGTTATTTATGAAGAAGAAAGATAGCTCTCTTAGAATGTGTATTGACTTCTGGCAACTTAATAGGGTCACCATATAGAATAAGTAACCTCTACCAAGGATTTATGATCTCTTTGACCAACTTCCATGGGCTAGTCACTTCTCTAAGATTGACCTTCGGTCCGAGTATCACCAGGTGAAAGTGAGGGAGTGTGACTACTGCACCAGCTATCTTCATGGATCTTATGAATGGGTCTTGAAACCGTACCTTGATTTGTTTGTGGTGGTATTTATTTATGATATCTTGATATATTCCCATAGTGAATTGGAGCATGTGGATCGTTTGAGGGTAGTGCTACGAATCTTGAGGGAGGAGAAGTTGTATGCAATGTATGAAAATGTGAGTTTTGGTTGAAAGAGGTTGCCTTTCTAGGTCATATGGTATCGGGTCATGGTATTAAAATGGATCCAAAAAGGATGGAAGTGATTAGAAATTCACCTAGACCTTTGAATCCATCAGACATTAGAAGTTTCTTGGGCTTAGCGGGGTACTACTGAAGATTTTTGAGTGGGTTCTCTTCTGTTGCTTCTTCCATAACTAAGTTGACCCAAAAGACGGCAAAGTTTGTGTGTACCAATGAGTGTGAAAAGAGTTTCCAAACTTTGAAGGATAACCTTGTCTCTACTCCTATCTTGTCTCTACAGGAAGGGTTGGAAGGGTTCATTGTATATTGTGATGCCTCAAGAATCCGTTTAGCTTGTATTTTGATGCAAAATTGTATGGTGATAGCTTCTGGCTTTAGATAACTCAAGGTGCTTGAAAAGAATTATCCTACCTATGACCTTGAATTGTCAGCCATGGTATTTGCTTTGAAGATTTTTTGTCATTACTTGTATGGGTCCATGTTGATATGTTCACCAATCATAAGAGTCTCCCAAAAATATCTCAACTTGAGATAGGGAAGGTGGTTAGATCTTCTTAAAGATTATGATATGAGTGTGCATTGTTACCCCGATAAGGCTAATGTTGTGGCTGGTGCTTTGAATAGGGTGTTTATAGGTATCCTAGCTCATGTTGATGATGGTGGCAAAGGAGAGGTTTATCAGTTGGCTAGATTGGGGCTTAGGTTGGAAGAGGTTGATAACAGTGGTGTTGTGGTTGTTGATGGTTCTAAATCTTCATTGGTTGAGGAGGTAGAGGTAAAGCAAGATGTTGACCCCACCTTGTTAGAGTTAAAGGCCTTGGTGAGAGATGGTAAGGTGGAGGTTTTCTCCCTAGGGGGAGAGGGTGCTCGTAGGTACCAAGGTAGGTTATGTGTGCCTAATGTTGATGACTTGAGAGAGAAGGTGTTAGATGAGGCTCATAATTCTTCCTATTCTATTCACCCTAGTTCTACCAAGATGTATAGAGAATTTAGAGAGGTGTATTGGTGGGGGGGTATGAAGAAAGACATTGCTAGGTTTGTATCCGGTTGCCATAATTACCAACAAGTTAAAGCCAAGCATCAAAGGCCAAGTGGCCTAGCCTAATATATAGAGATCCCTACTTGGAAGTGGGAGTAAATCAGCATGGATTTTATGGTTGCGTTGCCTCATAATAGAAAACATTTTGAATCATTTAGGTTGTGGTTGATAGAATGGCGAAGTCGGCTCATTTATTATAGGTTAAGACCACATATGGTTCCGAATATTATGCTAAGTTGTAAATTCATTAAATGGTTAGATTGCATGGGGTGCCTTTGTCTAACATATCAGATCGTAGTGCTCAATTCACTTCTCAATTTTGGAGGTCCTTTTCAAACAGGTCTTGGTACCAAGGTTAAGCTTAGTACAACCTTTCACACTCTAATGAATGGTCAAGCCAAAAGAACTATCCAGTCTTGAGGATATACGTAGAGCTTGTGTTTTGAAGTTTAAGGGTAGTTGGGATGATCATCTTCCACTCATTGAGTTTGTTATAATAATAATTATCATTCTAGCATTGGTATGACTCCTTTTGAGGCTCTTTATGGAAGACGTTGTAGTTCCCTGGTTGGATGGTTTGAGGTAGGGGAGATGGCTTTGTTAGACCTGGATTTTGTTGTGGAGGCCATGGAGATAGTGAGGTTGATAAGAGAGAGGTTGAAAACAGCCCAAAGAAGACAAAAGTCATATGCCGATATTAGGAGAAGGGATCATACATTTAAGGTTTGATGATTGGGTCTATTTGAAGGTATCACACATCAATGGTGTGGTTTGTTTTGGTAAAAAGGGTAAATTAAGTCCAGGATATGTGGGTCGTTATAAGGTGTTGAGGAGGATTGATAAAGTCGCCTATGAGTTGGAGTTTCCTAGGGAAATGAACATGGTTCATCCAGTCTTCCATGTATCTAAGTTGAGGAAGTGTGTGGGTGACCCAAATGCTATTGTACCATTAGATGTTGTGGGTGTTGTTGAAGACAACATGACTTATGAAGAGGTTCTGGTAAAGATTTTTGATAGACAAGTAAAGAGGTTGAGAAACAAGGATGTTGCTTCCGTCAAGGTACTTTGGAGAAACCAACAAGTTGAGAGTGCTATATGGGAAGCCTTGGAAGACATACAAAAGCGATGTCCCTATCTCTTCCACTCTACTCAATCCTAAGGGACTAATTTGAGTCCCCTATGTGATTTTAAGTCTTATGTTTTAGCCCTTATATCATTTGGATGCATTCATATTTATGTTGACAAGTTCATGGTGATTTTGACACTTATTTTGAGATTTTTGAAAGTGGTGTTTAAGTGCATTGTTGAATTCTTGTTGGGGGATGATTCCTTCATGATTACTCTCCTTATGTTGTAACAACCCCAAAAAGTGCCCCAAAACATGCCTCAGAATGCCCGAAATTTTAATTTCTATATATCTTAAAATTCGTTGTTTCTTTCGAAAATCTGACCTCATATTTGTGATCAGGGGTCAAAATTAGGTGAAAAAGGGTCTGGTCCCAATTTAAGAGCGAAAGATTAGCAATTATAAATTCTTAAGTGATGAATTTCAGTGAGGTTTACACGTTCCCTTCGCGACACACCAAAGGCGTGCTTTAGTGTAATTCCTTGTTCGTGTCCTCTCTGCGACTCGGAGAGGTGTATTTTTCCTGGTAGTATTTTCCTATGTGAACCAAAATATTCTAAGGGTTGGACCTAAGTTTCCAAACATTGTTTTATCCATACTTAGCTAAATCTCACCCTTATATCATCCCACTAAATCTCACCCTTATATCATACCAAACATTTCCCAATACTCCCCAAAACACTTAGCCATATTTTCACTCAAAAATTCAAGACTCAAAACCCTCATCCGGAAGTAAGGATTTTCTTCAAGCTTCAGGCCTCCATTTTCAAACTTCACCAAGAACCTCTCCAAAGCTAAGGTATGTGGAGTTGAACCATTATGACACATCCTGCCTAAATTCTACTCGAAAAATAGTGCAGGAACATGTCCGCCGTGGTCTGGAGAGCTTCGGAACTCTCTAGAATTGTGTAGAAGATTGAAGAGAAGACTAGAGAGATCTGAAAGTTTCCAGAGACATGTAGAATTATATAGATAATACTTGTACTTGTACATATCTTAGATATTTTGTAGGAAGACTCTAGAGGATCAATCCTAGTCATAGGATCAAATTAATCTTAGTCGTCCGTTAAGGAGGTGGAGTAGGATAAATACCCGTCGTTGGCATTCATTTTAGAATCAAGCAAATGTGCAAGCTCTCAAAACTTATAAAACATTTTCCAAGCAATCGAAGTCTGCTTTCTTCTTCAAAAGCTATCTCTTGTCTCTCAGTACCTAGCATTCCCTTAGCGACCGTAGGCAACAGGTTTACTAGTGTTTGCAAGATTGTACAAGATTCATGAGCAAACTGACTAGTTCCGTATGGAAGTTCTAGCATGAGTTCTAGGTCCGTGACAACATGGTATGGGAGCTAGACTACTAAGGGAAATAATAGCAAGTGACAGAGAGGTTTATGCTGACAGCACTGCGGAGTCATACCGGAAGTTAAGGGTAAGAAGAATGCAAAGAAGGTGGAGAAAGTGCCAACTGATCCCCGAAATGATGCTGTATCCCTTCTAACCGCCGAAGTAAGTGACGATGAGCAAGAGGAGTTCCCAATAGACATCAATCCCGGGATGGAATGGATCGCTAGAGTAGAGACTGCCCGCTAGGCCGTAGAGTTGCTGGGCCATCGCTTGAATCAGATCGATGGTAAATTGAAGACCTTGGAGGAATTTGCCCTTTAGGAAAATGATAACATCCGTAAGGACATTGACAACCAGAGGGCAGCGGAGGAAGAAGCTCACGCTTCCTTGGAGAGCCGGATTGAGGCCTTGGAGGGAAAGTTTATGGGCATGCTAGAAGACATGAGCGCCAAGGTAAAGGAGCTTGGGGAAGCCATCCAGCAGGGAGAGACATGCCACCCTGGCCATCAACGAGAGGCAAGGATCGAGGCCCCAAGCCAACCATCTTTAAAGGTGTCTGTGATGCCCAAGAAGTGCAAAACTTCTTGTGGCACTTGGAGAACTACTTCAAGTGTAACAAGGTAAGTAGTGATGTGTCACACCCCAAGTCCCGTTAGGGCGGACCGACACCCATTGCTGATAAGGCTCGGGAGATCCAACCTAAATCTGTGCACTTTCTATATATTTTATAACGAATTTCTATAATTTAACATACCTTTATGCAAGTAAACAGTGATACGACCAAAAGAAAATACATGTGACTAGGCCGCTGGGGCCACAGTGCTGAAAGTACAAGACATGACCACACTTTAATTTACATATTCTACAAAGCCTCTAGATAAGAGAAAGTATCGAATAAGGGTTAGGATAGGCCCTGCCTCAATTAACTGTACAATACAAACATATAAACTTTAGACACACATAAAGCTCCGGAACAACCTGGAGCTTGGTAACAGCAGTTGGATGTCCTGGACTCTACTGGGGAGATCTACTAGCACCTGTACCTGCAACATGAAATGCAGGTCCCTCAAAAGGGACGTCAGTACGAGATAATATACTAAGTATGTAAGGCATGAAATACTGTGTATGAAGTAACAACTTCAATTGAAACTATGCACTGGTGTGGAATAAGAGACCATCTTTGGATATACTTTGGGATCATATACTTTATGTTCTTTATAGTACTTTACCTTCACTGTATAATCTGTGCACATCATTATACTGTAAGTGACCAGCTGATCAGTGGTAAACTGTATCGGGATCATCCCTAGCTAGCTTCTTCCTTAACCCCTTGGGATACCACCCGTGATAGGATCTTCCCTGGCTAGGTGATGCTTTCACCCCTCGGGCTACCACCCATCAAAAACAATATACTTTACTTTATCTTTCAATTTAATTTGAGATGACTCTTTTGGTGGTCATAATAATGGAGCTATAAGGTTGTATATGCAGCATGTGACATGAAAACAATCATACAAGACAATATGACAATGAAGCGAGTATGTTACATAGAAATGAAATGCGTATGAAATGAAACAACTCATGAACTTTGTTTAGCAACAAGAACTCATGTACTTGGTATCCACGTATGTATGTAAATTTGAAGGTAACTATATATATAGGAGAATATGAACATGTGAAAGAGTGGAGACATGGATTTTGGTCATGTTGGAGTAGATAAATGCTTTTACTTACCAAGGGATCTATGTTTTATGACAAATGATATGAAACCAAGTAGCCTTACATACCTCGTCGTATGACCTCGTTACTGCCTTGAAGTGGCTGCTTATCCCTCATATATTTACCGATAGTATAATAGGTAATACTACTAGTATTAGCAGCAAAGAAACACTTCTAGACAGCCCAATATCATAAAAACGATCACCCGGACAACAAGCTTTCAAGGAATGACGCAAAGGCATTTCTTCAACCCTTTTCACTTGTAAACATATTTTCTAACAACTATTCTTATGTACATGTATTTTCCATCTTATTTTAGACCTTTAACAGTCCTATAATAACCCACAAAGCACAAGATATAACAATTCTTCACAATATACAAACAAGCAGCACAATGTTACATCCTTTCTCCACACTTCGACGTCAACAATCCGGAATCTGTTTTAACTTTTCCTAAATTGCTTACAACATTTTTACCACATAAAACTAGTCTTATGATAGTCCAAAAATAGTCCCAAAATAGTGTAAGGTTGTGAACAACATATTACAATTCTACACAACCTACAAATGGACAACATAATGTTACCCCCACCCCCCCTCCCCGCTACATTTTAACATCGACAATTCCAAAACTTTTACAATGATAACGAAACTGTTCCAATATCAATTACACATACAAATAGTGCTAATACAGTCTTAGAACAACACCCAAGAATTAATGAAGGACGTGAGCCAATAGCTTTCCATCCAACAACCCACCAATTCTAATCAGCATTACACTTAAGATAGCACAATAAAACTAGTTTGTTAAGTGAAAACCAAATCAGAGTAGCAACCTTAGGGTAATATGTATGACTCAAACCATGTTAATAAGATCAAATTCGCTTCATAATACAACCCACAAATCATAAAGAAGTCACTAAAATAAAAGACAAGTGTGCAACAGCTTTCTAAACACAATCTGTCAAGATTTTCCAGCTCAAACATACTAGCATATACTTCATATTTTTCATGAAGAAATCATACTAAATACACAACTACCATTACCTTAGTTCATCAATATCCAGGGGTTCCTTCAAGATCCTAGAAGTTCCCTTGTGGCTCCTTTGATAGTTTAAGAAAGTGTAGAGAAAAATTGGGAAAGCTGAAAATTTTTCTAAGTATAAGAGTGAATGGGATTTTGTTGCTTGTAACCCCTATTTAAAGGCCTCATTTGGATGACGTTCTTAGGGTGTCTTGACCATGTAAGACCACATATTATTTATCTAGTGAGGTAGCAACTTGGGCCTTTTACTTGGGCTTAAATAAGTGTCACATTTAATGGGCTTGGGCTCCTCTTACATTCTTCTTGGACTGAAAATAAGGTCCATTTATGATGATAAATCATGGGCTAAAATTACACCCTTAAAATAGATTTTATTTGTAATAGGGCTTGGGCAAATTCGACGTCGGACCTCATCTCTATTGAGCTAGCAAATTTAAGCTAAGCAAGCAGGTGGCTCACCTACTAGATTATTAAGTCATACAAACACCTTTATTCTTTTACATCATTTAAGGCTATGATATCCTCAATTTAACACAAAACATGGATACACTCAACTCTCTTAAGCGTTAGACATACGTATTGCCCATTAACACGAGATTTAAGCACTTTTGAAAAATTGACACTAATTTGACCAAACCATATCATGATTTATTTTCATAGCATTAGTACATATAAAATATGGGGTGTTACATCCTCTCCCCCGTTGGAACATTCATCCTCGAATGTTAGCTTAATTAGTTAGCTTAACGATGTATAAACCTTTATTTAAATAAACCTTTGACAACAAACTAAGTATTTAATCACACATACCTATAAGTTTTCCAATTCTGCATGTTGGACATCCTCTTTAGCTTCAAATAAGTGAGGGTATTTTGACTTCATCGCATCCTCGACCTCCCAGGTTATCTCTTCTGCTTGCTAATTTCTCTAAAGTACCATTACTGAAGCTATTTCTTTGTTCCTTAGCTTCTTAACTTGATGATCCAAAATAACAATAGTTACCTCTTTATAGTTAAGATCATTTGTAACTTGCACGTCCTCAATAGGAGTGATATGTGATGGGTCACCTATGCATTTTTGAAGCATTGATACATGAAAAACTGGATGAACCATTGAAAGCTCTTGGGGTAGCTCTAGCTCATATGCGACTTGCCCAATCTTCTTAATAATTTTATATGGCCCTATGTAACGTGGGCTCAATTTTCCTTTCTTACCAAACCTCATAACCCCTTTCATTGGAGACAGCTTTCAAAACACCCAATCCCCTACTGAGAACTCTATTTCTCTCCTTCTAGCATTTGCATATGATTTATGATGATTTTGGGTTGTTTCTAGTTGTTGCTGTATTACCTTAACTTTGTACATGGCTTGTTGTACTAGATCTAGCCCAAGCAAGGTGGTTTCTTCCACTTCAAACTATCCAATTGGTGATCTACACTTCCTTCCATACAAAGCTTGATACGGTGCCATCTTGATACTTGAATGGTAACTATTATTACAGGCAAATTCAATGAGGGGCAAATGGTCCACCCAACTACCTTTAAAGTCCAATGTACAAGCTCGTAACATATCTTCAAATGCTTGAATGGTGCGCTCTGCTTGATCGTCAGTTTGAGGGTGGAATGCTGTACTCAAATTTACTTGTGTCCCTAAACTCCTTTGGAAGGACTTCCAAAACTTTGCAGTGAATTGAGCTCCTCGGTCAGATATAATGGAGACTGGGACTCTATGTAGCCTGACTATCTCTTTGAGGTATAGCTTGGCATAATCTCCAGCTGTATAATCACTCCTAACAGGTAAGAAGTGTGCTGACTTTGTGAGTCTGTCAACTATTACCCATATGGAGTCAAACATCTGAAATGACCGAGGCAAATCGGTAACAAAGTCCATGTTGATCATATCCCACTTCCAAGTTGGAAGTTCTATACACTGCATATAACCTCCTGGCTTTTAGTGTTCTACCTTCACTTATTGACAATTTGGACATTGAGCCACAAATTCTGCAAGGTCTTTTTTCATGCCTCCCCACCAAAACACTCCCTTCAGGTCATGATACATCTTAGTCGATCCTGGATAGATGGAATATCAGGAATGATGGGCTATATCCATTATCTTCTTTCTTAACCCGCTAATATCAGGCACATACAATCTGTTTTGGCAGTAAACTACTCTATTATATGTAAGGTCAAATCTCTTTATCGCACCCTGACTCACCTTTTCCTTATGTTGTCATAGGACAGAATCCTCGAACTATTTTTCTTTCACCTCTATTACCAATGAATACGTCGCTGCATTATGTACAATAACCCATTTCTGTGGGGTTTCAAAAAGGAGAACCCCCAAACTGGCCAGTTGACATAGATCTTTAGCCACCCATTGACTAAGCATGGCCTGATCACCAGTAGTCATAACTGCCTTATGACTTAGACCATCAGCTACCACATTTGCCTTCCCCGGATGGTATAGTATATCAACCTCGTAATCCTTTATTAGTTCTAGCCATCTCCGTTATCTCAAATTTAGATACTTCAGCTTAAAAATGTATTGCAAGCTCTTATGATCAATATATATGTCAACGTGAACCCCATACAAATAATTGCGCCATATTTTCAAAGTAAATACAACCGCTGCTAACTCAAGATCATGAGTTGGATAATTCTTCTCATGTGGTCGTAGCTGTCTGGATGCATAAGCAATTACCCTACCATGCTGTATCATAACACACCCTAAGCCAACTCCTGAAGCATCACAATACACTACATACCCCTCGGTTCCTTTTGGAAGTATTAGCACAAGTGTAGAAGTTAGCTTATTATTCAGTTCCTGGAAGCTCCTTTCACATGCATCATTCCATTGGAAGTGGGTCTCCTTATGTGTCAACTTTGTTAGAGGTGCAGAAATGGAGAAAAACCATCAACAAACTTTCCATAATAACCTGCCAAACCTAGGAAGCTCCGAACTTCTGTGGGTGTCGTTGGCCTCAGCCAATCTTTCACAGCATCTATCTTTTGTGAATCAACTCTTATTCCCTACTTAGACACAATATGACTCAAGAATGCCACTAATTTTAGCCAAAATTCACATTTAGAAAACTTGGCATACAACTATCGATAACGAAGAACCTGTAACACTTGTTGTAAGTGATTTGCAGGATCCTCTTCTGACCTTGAGTATACCAAAATGTCATCTATAAACACTATCACGAACATATCCAAAAATGGCTTAAATACCCTATTCATCAGATCTATAAAAATTGTTGGTGCATTCGTTAGCCCAGATGACATAACAAGAAATTTAAAGTGTCGATACCGTGATTTGAAAGCAATCTTGGGTATATCTTCCTTCTTTACCCTCACTTGGTGATACCTTGATCTCAAATCAATTTTTGAGAAGCATTTGGCACCCTATAACTGATCAAATAAATCATCAATCCTGGGGAGGGGGTATTTTTTTCTTAATTGTCACCATATTCAATTGTCAATAGTTGATGCACATTCTCAAGATGCCATCCTTTTTGCATACAAATAACACTGGTGCATTCTAAGGAGACACACTAGGTCTTATAAAATCCTTCTCCAATAAGTCTTTCAATTGCTCTTTTAATTCACGCAACTCTGTTGGGGCCATCCTATATGGAGGGATAGAAATAGGTTGAGTTCCCAGAAGTAAGTCAATACCAAAATCTATTTCTCGTTCAGGAGGTAAGCCTGGAAGTTCATTAGGGGACACCTCAAGAAATTCATTCACTACTGGGACTGATTGAAGAGTTGGCAATTCTATCTCCATATCCCTTACTCTAACTAAATGACATATGTACCCCTTTGATATCATCTTTCTGTCCTTAAGATAAGAGATAAACTTCCCTTTTGGTGCCCCATCATTGTCGTCCCATTCAAGAACTGCCTCATTTGGAAAGTGGAAGTACACTTTCTTAGTTCGACAATCCACGGTGGCATAGCAAGA
>JAOTQR010015129.1:0-17640 GCA_025774065.1 Solanum ossicruentum
AAATTTATGTAAAAGGAGGATTGGGTATCGTGGATGAAAAGAACCCATGAAAGAAACCCACACACCTTAGCTTGGAGGTGAACTTGGTGAAGATTTGAAGCTTGAAGAAGAACCTTAAAGGAGAACCTTAGCTTGGGATGAGGGTTTGGGACTTTAGTTTGGGGAGTGAAAAATATGACTAAGTGTTTTATGAAATATTAGGAAATGTTTAGGATGATATATGGATGAAATTTGACTAAGTATAAATAAAAACACATATAGAAACTTTTAGGCCCAAGACTTAAAGTCTTGGACCAAGGCAAGAAAAAATAGTGTTTCGAAAACAAACCTCTTCGCGTTGCCGAGGGGACACAATTTCCTCACTGGAAATAACACCTGGTGACATTTAATAATTTCATTTAATCGATCTAAAATTTAGGTTAGACCCTTTTCACCTAATTTGTACCCCCTGAATAAGAATCCGAAGTTGGATTTTCAAAATACAAATAAATTTTAAGACATATGAAAATTAAAATTTCGGGCATTATGAGGTATGTTTTTGGGCACTTTTTGGGGTCGTTACACGTGAATTGGGTTTGTAGGACTCATATAAGATTCTAAATTTCTCTAAGTGTTTAGAGGTCGATAATACCAAGACCTATGAGTCGTAGATCCCTCTACGACTTGTAGGCGGGATTCAAGTAGAGCCAAGCATAGTAAATGTTAACTGTGACCTGGTAAAGGTATATAAGGGGGGTCAAATTAATTTGATCCCACTTTTGAGCTAATTGACTAAAACTACCCCAATTATTTTCACTCCAATTTTTCAATAAATTTTTGCATTCCATATTTTCCGGCACCTAGGGTTTCTTGAGTGTTCAACTTCTCTTTTTCTCCAAATTCATCACTATTATTAGTAATTTCTTGGTTTTTGACTTTTAAATTTGTTTAGTTCTTAATTATGTGATATGATAATTGTGATGGGCTTGATATTTAAGCATGACATTCATGTTGAATTTTGAATGGTGAATATGAAATTAGGGTTGCTTTTGATTTAATGGCTAAATTGATTCTGGCAATTGGGTATTTTAGGCTCTATGATGAACAGTTGTTGTGTTTACTGGATCATGCTTCTTGTTTGATTGAATGGTTTTGAATAACTTATGAGTGTAAATTGCTTATCGATAACATAGGAGTATGATAATGTTTGGGCCAAATTGAGATAGTCGGAATTGTAGGGTGATTTATGTTAGATCATTTTCGATGGGTAATTATATGTTTAACATGATTGGGGTTGATTTTTATGTGCTTAACATGTGAGTTCTTGCATGCTTGCTTCGATTCTAGTAGGATAATGTTTGAAATATTTTTGGGGTCTGTGTGATGAACTTTAAAATATCAGGTACCTAGGATTTCTTGTTCACAAGAGTCTTTTATCACTCATAGATGAGTCTATAAGTCATAATTGCCCCTCATGGGAAATTCCATACAATTGGTAATCTGAGTATTCATTAGATGAGACCTTCTATGAGTTGTAGATCACTTTACGACTCGTAGATAGCTCTCACAGGTCCTTACCTATTTTGAATTACTCTTTGGAATTTTATACGAACCCAATTTAAGACTTGTAAATGAATTTACGAGTTGTACCTAGGGATAGTATAATTTTCCAATGTCCATTACTATTCTAAAGCACTAGTCTGCAAGAGCACTTTATGACTCACAGTTCTCACTACAACTCGTAAATGGCCTCTCATAGAGCCCTTCCGCAACTGATTCAATTAAGTTTTTGCTTTTTATTTCTTGATTGTTGGGGCTAATTATGGTTCATATATGTTTAATTTTCATACATTATGGCCCTAAAAGGAAATCACTCGAAGATTGAGGCTTTTAGGAAGAAGCTTAGGGATGAGCCTAAAGATAATGATCATTCGGATGATGAGCAGACCCCTCAGCTAAGTGGGTCACTAGAGGTCCATGATGACTCCTCAGACCCTAAGGCTGAGGTATCATAGACTAGAGCAGCAGGAACCAGAGACGCATATACTAGGCTCAGGATGATAGCCCTTCCCAGTTTGAAGAGGAAGGTGGTGAGGAGACTGGGAGTAGCATTCCCTAGATGACTAGTTCAGCAGAGGAGTCCAATTTCAAGGAGGGTTTCGAGGGAAAAGGAGATCCTGAGTCCTCATTCGCACCATCATCTTCATTAGCATCGGATGCTAATACTCATTGGAGGTGTATCGAGGGTATGAAGGCCATATTCTTAGAGGGCATACAACCGAAGGAGCGGGGCAAGCCTACCCATTCTATATATGAGGAGCCTAAAGTCATAGATGATGGATTGAGCCATGTCCCAAGTTTGAAGGACACGATGATATGTTATGGGCTCGAGTGGTTGACAGAGGCACTTGGTACATCATTCTGGCATGGGAGTTTTATGCTTCGTATGTAGCCATCATCCTACATGATTTTCCCAAGAGAATGGGACCTATCACTCAACCTAGATTGATATAGGTATGGTTAAGAGGTCGGTGGGTCAATATTTCTGATGATACAATCCGCTGTGTGCTTTTTGGTTATAAGTATCATGCCCCCTGATCTACAACAGAGTTTGATTACAGGTTGGGGTAGGCTAGAAATTCATTGATTATAAAGGATCCGATGCATAGGACCTTACTGTTGAGATAGGTAGCCGATTACATTGAAGCAAGGTCCGGAATCTGCTTGTGTCACCACCCACATGAAACAGATTGTCAAGCTTCACTCTCTTTCCCCACAAAGCTTTGGTGGACTTTTGTCAGATCACACATCCGATCGACCTCGACAGATAACACACTCACACTAGAGCATGTAGCATTGGTTGCCAGCATCTTGGCTGGCTACAATTTTGATTGGGCCGGTGCATAGCAGAGTAGATACATTAGTCAGCACTAAGGAGGGCCACCTCCATCCCATTTTCGGTTTTGATCTACAAACTTTGCATAAAGTCGTGGGTGGAGATCTTACATTAGCTAGATTAGTTAGTTGACACCCATCATACTTTGGAGCCTATTTTTTCTCTGAAAATGTATACAAAGCCTGATTTGAAAATCATGTGTGGATTTTAAGATATTCAAGAAATACACTTACATGGCATTTTTCGAGTTGCATAGGAGGTGTTACAATTGTATTCTTGAAGAAGTAATGGTTGAATGGAATCTAAGGAAAGGTTTTGAGATCATGAATATCAGGAAATTTAGAATGTCCCTTATGGTAAGGTGATTGCCTATGCCTCAAGATAATTGAAGGTGCATGAGAAGAACTATAACGACCCTTAAGTTTAGGACTTCTGAATACAGAAAAGTTGGCCTAGAAATGACCTGAAGTCAGGTTCATGAAGTGACTTATAACTCATAGATGTACTTACGGCTCATAGGATTAGTCCGTAGATAAAAGACTTCAAGAAGGGGAAACATTTCCAAGTGTAAGTTAACCCATAGACTAAGTGATGACCCATATGATACATTAAGGTCTGTAGGCAGGTTTGTGAGTGAGACTATCAAACATGAGAAAATTTGGAGTTTGCTGGAAGGTGACCTACATATTACCAGATGACTTGTAGAATAAGGTATGACCCGTAGGGAGATTCATGGAATGAGGTCATGAAAAACAAGAAAAATGGCTAAGTGTGGAAGGACTCCACGAGTTTAACCCGACATGCAGCTGATTACATGGGCTATAATAAGGCTTTATAGTTTAGGATCCAGTGAAAGTTCGGTTCAGACATTTCAGATATGTTACCAGATGAACACGACCTACGACCCATAAATGGGGTTTCATAGGTTGAATCTGGAAGTTTTAATGAGGGATAGTTTGGTCAATTTTGTCAATTCTATTCCTAAACTATGTCATTTTGGGATTGAAAAAGCGTTCTAAATCAGCCTTAAAGACCTAAGACCCTACTCTTTCGTTCATTCTTTCAATTTCCGATTTTCTCTAAGGTGAACTCTCTTAAGAATAGGGCAAGGCAAGAAAAAGGTTTCCAAGAATCTTCCCAAGACTTCAAGGTTTGATTCTCCCATGTTTTCCCAGGGTATGTGAGTTGATTTATTGATATCCTCCCACTCATGAAGTTTCCTTTTATGTATTTTACCTTTTCTTTAATTTCCTTAAGTTATTATGCATGCTCATGATGATTTCATGATGTTTTAAGTTGTTAAATGTTATTCATGATATTCTATGATTATTTTACTAAGTATATGTGTATTTTGAGCTATTGATGATGATCCCAATGATGGGTTTAGATAATAATGAGGTGCTTTCGATGGTCTTTAAAAAGAAAAATTTCCTTATGTTTTATGTGATTTATGATTGTTCCATTTAAAAATCCTAGCCCACCTAGTTTTTAAGTAAAGCTTTATATGATTTATGAACATGATTAAGGAACTAAAGAATATATTGAAAGTTTAGTTTGTCAAAGATATAAGCAAGTTGATAATTTCACTAAAGATGTTAAGATAGGTTCCCAAGATGAAAGAACAATCCTCACTTGGTGGTTCCTAAGTTAGAGCTACCTTTATGATTTGCTACTCATGATACTATGTTATGTTTTAAAGATTCTACGGGATGACTTAGCACCGAGTGGACTTAAGATTGAGACTCATTTCATTAGTTGAGGCATGACCCCGTAAAGCTAAATCTCAATTTTCCTAATTATGTGCTACTATAGGAGCTCTTGTAGGCTAGGCTAGTGACATGGGCCCATATGTTATGAAAGATGAAATTATGAGGTAACTAAGTTTTGGACGTCTACCTTGCTAAGTAGATTCGCCTTCTTACAATGGAAGGAGTTCATTAACCTTTTTTCAATAAAAGGAGTTGATAAATTCAATGTAGTATCTAACATGGTCTTATATGTCGATTATGGTCTACTCCCACAAATTTATGATTCCATGATATGTTTTCGTTACATGTGCTTTCTTATGCATTGGCCCATATTCATATTGAGCCATATTCCTTGTGCATACTTAAGCTCACCTATGTACCTTTATCTTATATATACTTATATATTATTTTTATGATTGATGGCATTACAATTTCATACATGCATTGCATTTCACATACTTAGAACATTCTAATGTATTAAAGCATATTTTGCCTACATGATTTAATCATGTAGGGACTGACACTCCTCCACTAGCTCGTGGCTTGTACTCAAGTTTAAGACTTGCATTGTTATTCATGGAGATCCCTTAGTTTGAGATTGTACCATTATTCCATTCTATCTTTTGTTTATTTTGAGAAAATATATTTGTAGCCCTTTTTGAGGCATTTACTTACTACTTTGTACAATTATAGATTCTTTCCTATTTGATAGAAACTCTCCGTTATCAGTTCCGTCCCTTGATGTAGTATTTTGTATGTTTATGGAAAATGAATGTTAGATATTCTTACTATCTTTTAATGTTGTTTCATTGCTTAAATGGACCATAGTTCTTTTCTCATATTTTCTGCAAATGCTTTTATTAAATGCTTATGAATGTTTCAGAAGCTCAAGATGGCTTGGGTGAGGTGCCTTTGGCTATCTCATTTGCAGTGTGATGACTAGGCTCCTAGGTCGGTTCATTACAAACTTGGTATAGGAGCATGAGGTTTTAAAACATTTCTCGAATTTCCCTACATATCCACTAGCATAGATCTAATTTAAGGTCATGAATTGTACCACTATCTTTAGTTAGAGGCTATGAGACAGTTTAGGGAAGTCTTCCCTTCTTTCTTATTTATGTCATTTCTTAGGGTTGAATAGGGCTTTTTGTTAAGTAACAATATCTTTTTTCTTGTTTCTAGATCATGTCACTAGGAAGAGCTCCCCATTAATGAGGTGCTCCCAAACAATAAGTTCCTCCACTACAACACTCCACTATAACAAGATGGAGTGTCTTATGTGAAGTTTTGAGCTGCCTTTACCTTTTTGGCTGAAGCATTGGCCAATGAAGCCAACCATGAGATATTCATATGTTCCTAAGTTCCTATTCCGGCCAGTAGGGTACACTATTTCATGTGGATGAACCCACCAAAATTTTATGGTTCTAAGATGGATGACCCTATTGACTAAATCAACGAGGCATACTGGGTAGTTACAGTGATGGCAGTCCATCAGAAGTGAAAGCTAAGTTGGTGCCCTACTAAGTCAAAGGAGTTGCCAAGATTTAGTGCGAGCCAAGAGCGAATGATAGGGGATAAGAAGCGGGTCCTATCATTTGAGAAGTATTCAATTATGCTTTCTTATACCTATTCTTTCCAGTTGATCTTAAGGAGGCTAAAGTCAAAGATTTTATTAATCTCAAAATAGGTACTATAAGCGTAAGGGAGTATGCTCTGAAATTTACCAAGATATCAAAGTATACTCCATTTATGGTCGTGGATCAGAGGGATCGAATGAACATGTTTATTTTCGGCATCTTCAAATCGGTCTCCAAGGAATGGAAGACGACCATGTTGGTCAAGAGATGGGAATTTCTCGCTTGATGATGTATATAGAGCAGATTGAAGAGGAGAAGTTCCGAGAGAGGGCAAGAGAGTCTAAAAGGGCTCGAGTTATTGGAGGGGATTACACTCACAAAGAGGTGGTGGTCACAAGTTTCAAGGTGGCCAAAAGAAAAGTGGGAAAGGATCCACCAACACTCTTCCACCATGAACTATGAAGGATAAAGGGGTTGATCCTAAGCCCTAAAGTCCAAGTTTTCTTAAGTGTGTAAGATTGCATAAAGAAGAATGTCTAGCTGGGTCCAGTGCTTGCTTCACTTGTGGGAAGCCCATCCACCATCCAATGATTTGTAGAAGCAACATCACAAGGCCCTAAGGTCAAAAGGGTCAAGCTCAAGATGCCCAAAGAACCAACCAGTTTTACGCTCTTCATGGTCCCTAAGAAGTCAAAGAAGCTCTGGATATGGTCACCGGTATGTTAAGAGTTTTTGATTATGATACATATGCACTTTTAGATCTGGAATCTAATTTATCTTTTATAACCCCAGTCCTTGCTAATAAGTTCCATGCATGTCCCAAAGTCCTCCATGATCCCTATGAGGCAAGTAACCCTGTAATAGAGTTCATCATAGCTTGCAAAGTCTAGAGAAGCTGTCCTATTTATATCTTGCATAAAGTGGTCTCATATGACTTAGCTGAGATTTGCATGGTAGACTTTGATGTGATTCTTGGGATGGATTGGTTGCATGCCTCCTATGCTTCTATTGATTGTAGAACCCGTAGGGTTAAGTTCCAATTATCTAATGAGCCAATTCTTGAATGGGAGGGCAGTAACTCTCCATATAGGGGTCGGTTCATTTCCTTCCTAGCCCATAAAATGATTTCCAAGGGGTGCATCTATTTTTTAGTAAGAGTCAAAGATGTCACTTCCAAAGTTCCTTATCTTGAGTTGGTCCCCATTATAAATGAGTTTTTTGATGTCTTTTTGAATGGGTTACCGAGTGTTACTCCTTAGAGGAAAATAGACTTTGGTATCGACCTCTTACACAATACTCAACCTGTCTTAATCCTTACATTTAAAATGGGTCCTGCAGAGTTGAAGGAGCTAAAAGAGTAATTGGGAGATTTGTTGGAGAAGAATTTCACTAGACCTAGCATGTCTCCATGAGGTTCCTTGATTTTACTTTTATGGAAGATGGATGGGTCGCTCAGTATGTGCATGGACTACTGGCAACGCAGTAAGGTAACCATTGAGAATAAGTATCCCCTTTCAAGAATAGATAATTTTTTTGATCAATTGCAAGTGGCTACTCATTTCTCCAAAGTTGACTTGAGATTCGGTTATCACCAATTGAGCGTGAGAGAGAGTGGCATTCCTTAGATGGTATTCCAAAATAGGTATGGTCACTTTGAGTTTGTGGTGATGTCATTTGGCCTCACTAATGGACCATCAATATTTATGGACCTCACGGATAGGGTGTTCAAGCCCTACCTTGACATGTTTGTTGTGGTGTTCATTGATGACATCCTTATCTACTCCGAGGTGAGAAAGAGAATATGAAACACTTGAGGGTAGTATTGCACCCTGAGGGAGTAGAAGCTTTATGCAAAGTTTGACAAATGCGAATTTTGGCTAGATGAGGTTCCCTTCCTTGGGCATGTAGTATCTATTGAGGGCATCAAAGTTGATCCTAAGATGACTGAACTAGTGAGTGACTGGCCAAGGCCATTGACTCCTACCAACAAGTTAACCTGAAAGAAAGATAAATTTGTGAGGATGGATAGAGGTGGCAAATGGGTGGATTAGATTTGGATGAGTTGAGCCAAAATTGATAGGATCATAATCCATCCATATGAAATATGGGTAAATATTGATTTAGTCAAATATGATTTGGACAAAAAATGGTTTCAACCCACTTTATTCTCTTAAAGCCAAAAAAGATTAAATCAAACATAGATTGTTAATGTTCAATCCTAATCACCCCAACCCTACTCACAAATAATTATTTTTGAAAAAATGATTACTTTTTCAATTTTTTAATAAATGTTCGGTTCTCCAGCGTACCAAAGTTTTGACAACCCTACACCAAATCAAAGAACTAAACTTTTAAAAAACTAACACCTACACCGAACTGAAAAATCGAATTAGTTTGATTTGGTTCGATTTTTCGAATTCAGTATTTATGCTCCATGCCAATAAAAAATTTAAAAAAAGTTAATTTTTTCCCTCCCTCTCCCACCAATGCCGAATCGAAAAACAAATTAGTTTGATTTGGTTTGATTTTTTGATTTTTCGGTATTTATGTCCACTCCAATAAAATAATAATATAAAAGCTAATTTTTTTTCCTCCACACCCTGACATCGAATCGAAAAACCAAATAAGTTTGCTTTGTTTCAATTTTTCAATATTTATGCCCGCCCTAAACAAAACAAAGTTAATTTTATTGCCTCTCCCCCCATTAACACTGAACCAAAATATCGAATTAGTTTAATTTGGTTTGATTTTTTGGTATTTATAACCGTCCCAATAAAAAATAAAAAATATTAGACTTTTTGCCCCCACCCACCCAACACCGAACCGAAAATTTGAGTTAGTTTTGTTTGGTTTGATTTTTTGATTTTTCGGTATTTATTCCCTTCGCAATAAAAAATTTTAAAAAAATGAATTTTTTCGCCCCCTCTCACCCCGACAACGAATCGAAAAATCAAATTAGTTTGGTTTGGTTCAATTTTTTTATTTTTTGGTATTTATGCCTACCCCAATCAAAGAAATAAAAAATAAATATTTTTTGCCCCTCCACCTCACCTCACCAAACAGAAAAATAGAATTAGTTTAGTTTGGTTCAATTTTTTGATATTTTTCCCTCCCCAATAAATAAAATTAATTTTTTCCCCCTACACCCCACCTCGACACCGAATCGAAAAACCAAATTAGTTTGACTTGATTTGATTTTTCAATTTTTTGGTATTTATGACCATCTAATAAAAAATAAGTGAAGTTAATTTTTTTGGCCCCACACCCTGACCCCAAACCGAAAAATTGAATTAATTTGGTTTGGTTTAATTTTTTGATATTTTGATATTTATGCCACTCCTAATGAAAAATAAAAAAAATTAATTTTTTTGCCTCCCTCCCCACCCACCCTGACACCAAATCGAAAAACCGAATTAGTTTGGTTAGGTTCAATTTTTTAATTTTCGGTATTTATGCCCTTCCCAATAAAAAAGAAAAGAATTAATTTATTTTTCCCTCCCACCCCATCTTGATATCGAATCGAAAAATTGAATTAGTTCGATTTGATTCGATTATTTTGATTGTTTTTGGTTTGGTTCGGTTCAATTTTTTGACTTTTTGGTATTTATGTGTCATGCCTCAAAGTCCCGTTAGGATGGACTGGCACCCGCTGTCGATAAGGCTCGGGAGAATCAACCTGTATCTACGCGCTTTCTATACAAATTTTAAGAGATTTCTACCTTTGACATGCCATTTACATGGCTTGTTGTATTAGATTTGGCCCAACTAAGATGGTGCCATCTTGATACTCGTGTGGTAACTATTATTATAGGCAAACTCAATAAGTGGCAAATGGTCCACCCAACTACCTTTAAAGTCCAATGCACAAGCTAGTAACATATTTTCAAGTGTCTGAATGGTGCGTTCTGGTTGACCGACTGTTTGGGGATGGAATACTGTACTCAAACTCACTTGTGTCTCTAAACTCCTTTGGAAGGACTTACGAAACTTTGTAGTGAATTGAGCTCCTCGATCTGATATAATGGAGATTGGGACTCCATGTAGCCTGAGTATCTCTTTTAGGTATAGCTGGGCATACTCTTCAGCTGTATAATCACTCCTAACTGGCAAGAAGTGTGCTGGCTTTGTAAGACTGTCAACTACTACCCATATGGAGTCAATCTTCTAAAATGAGCGAGGCACCCATATGGAGTCAAACTTCTGAAATGAGTGAGGCAAACCTATAATGAAATCCATATTGATCATATACCACATCCATGTTGGAAGTTCTATACACTGCATATAACCTTGTGGCTTTTGGTGTTCAACTTTCACCTATTGGAAATTTGGACATTGAGCTACGAATTCTGCAAGGTACTTTTTCATGCCTCTCCACCAAAACATTCCCTTTAGATCATGGAACATCTTAGTTTATCCTGGGTGGATGTAATATCAGGAATGATGGGCTTCTTCCATTGTCCTCTTTCTTAATCCATTAATATCAGGCACACATAATCTATTTTGGCAGTAAAGTACTCCATTTTATGTAAGATCAAAGCCTTTACTGTACCTTGACTCACCTTCTCCTTAAGTTGTCATAGAACAGAATCCTAGAACTATTTTTCTTTCACCTCCATTACCAATGAAGACTCCGTAACATTATACACAATAACCTCTTTCTTGGGAGTTTCAAGAAGGTAGAACTACCAAACTGGCTAGCTGATGTAAATCCTTAGCCATTCCGTAACTTATCACAACTAGATCATCAGTATTCATGATTGCCTTACGACTCAGAGGATCGGCTACCAAATTTGCCTTCCCCGGATGGTATAGTATATCAACGTCGTAATTCTTTATTAGCTCTAGCCACCTCCGCTGTCTTAAGCTTAGGTCTTTTTGCTTAAAGATGTACTGTAGGCTCTTATGGTCAGTATATATGTCAATATGAACCCCATACAAATAATGGTGCCATATTTTCAAAGTAAACACAACCGCTGCTAGCCCAAGATCACGTGTTGGATAGGTTTTCTCATGTGGTCATAGTTGCCTAGATGTATAAGAAATTAACCTACCATTTTGTGTCAGTACACACCCTAAGCGAACTCCTAAAGCATCGCAATATACTGCATACCCTAAGTGCCTTCCGAAAGTACTAGCACAGGCGCAAAAGTTAGCTTATTTTTCAACTCCTGGAAGTTCCTTTCGCACGCATCATTCCATTAGAACTTGGTTGCCTTAAATGTCAACCTTGTTAGAGGTGCAGAAATAGAAGAAAAACCTCCAACAAACCTCTTGTAATAACCTTCCAAGCCTAGGAAGCTCCAAACTTATGTGGGTGCTGTTGGTCTTGGCCAATCTTTCAAAGCCTCTATCTTTTGTGAATCAACCCTTATTCCTTCATTAGATAAAATATGACTCAAGAATGCCACTGATTTTATCCAAAATTCACATTTAGAAAATTTGGCATACAACTGTCGATCACGAAGAATCTGTAACACCTGTCGCAAGTGATCTGCGTGATCCTCTTCTGATGTTGAATATACCAAAATATTATCTATAAACACTATCACAAACACATCCAAGAATGGCTTGAATACCCTATTCATCAGATCTATAAAAACAACTAGTGCATTTATTAACCCAAATGACATAGCAAGAAATTCAAAGTGACCATAGCATGTTCTGAAAGTTGTCTTGGGTATGTCTTCCTCCTTCACCCTCACTTGGTGATAACCTGATCTCAAATCAATTTTTGAAAAGCATTATATGAATCATCAATCTTGGGAATGGGGTATTTATTCTTAATTTTTACCCTATTCAATTATCGATAGTCGATACACATTCTCAAGGTGCCATCCTTTTTGCTTACAAATGACACTAGTGCACCCCAGGGGGACATACTAAGTTTTGTGAAACCCTTATCCAATAAGTCTTTTAGCTGCTCTTTTAATTCCTGAAAATAATTCTGCTGGGGCCATTGTATATGGAGGGACAAAAATAGGTTGAGTGCATGGAAGTAAGCTAATACCAAAATCTATTTGTCTTTCTGGAGGTAAGCTTGAGAGTTCTTTAGGAAACACATCAACAAGCTCATTCATTACTGGTACTGACTGAAGAGTTGGTGATTCTGCCTCCATATCCCTCACTCTAACTAGATGACATATATATATCACTTTGGTATCATCTTTCTTTCCTTAAAATAAGAGATAAACTTACCCTTTGGCGCTCCAACATTGCCTTTCCATTCAATAACTGCCTCATTTGGAAAGTGGAAGTACACTCTCTTAGTTTGGCAATCTACGGCGGCATAACAAGAAGCTAACCAATCTATACCCATGATAACATCAAATTCCACCATTTCTAACTCAATTAGGTCAGCCAATGTGTCACAATCACAAACAGTTACTACACAGTCATAATAAACCCTTCTAGCCATAATAGATTCACCGGTTGGTATAGACACTTCAAATGGTTTGCTCAATAATTTGGGTGTTCTCTTAAGCTTTCCAGCAAGTAGTGGAGTGATGCATGATAGTCTAGACCAAGGGTCAATTAATGCATGTACAATATGTTAAAAGATGGACAATGTACCTGTGACCACATTGGGTGAAGCTTCCAAATTTTATCGACTCCCCAGAGCATAAGTGAGATTCTGGACTCTGCTAGAGCTAGCTGCCCTTCTCACACCTCTACGATGACCCATGGGTGGTTGCTGACCCCGACCTTTTGGAGGAACTGATGATGATAATGTAGCGGCTGACCTAGTAGGTTGTTCTATACCAACTATACGTCTCCTCGGGCAATCCCTCATCATGTGCCCTGGCGCACCACACTAATAACAAACGTCTGTCCCTACATGACACATATCCAGATGGCTCCTTCCACACAGTTTACAAGGATGCCTAGGTGTCATTGATTGGCCTGCAAAATATCCTATTATCTGTATACCTTGTCCCTCACCTCATCGACCAAACTAATTACTTTGAGACCCTTAAAATTGTGGTAAGGCACTGGCTGCAAAGTAGGAGGATGATGGCCTAGGTGGTATATTAGAAAACCGAGGCCAAAGCTCACCTTGGGATGGTGTAAACTACCTTGTAGATCTAGCTCTTTTCGTCTGCCCCCTTCCCAACTTTTATGTCTTTCTTCTCTGCCTATGATCCTCTAATTTTTGTGAAAAAAGCTTGCATTCTCACTATGTCTATATCTTTTTTCAAGGAAGCAATGGTACAGTCTCTGAACAGATACATATCTAATCTATCCACATATCGATGAACTCTATCTGCCATAGTGGCAACTACATTAGGAGCATACCTGGCCAGGGAATTAAATTGAAGGCTATACTCCCTCGCACTCATATTCCCTTGGTAGAGGTTCAGGAACTGATCTGCATGGGCCTCTCAGATCTCTAATGGAATGTAATGGTCAAGAAATACCTCTCTGAACTCTTCCCAAGTAATTGGAGGTGCATCTATACCCTTAGATTACTTCCAAGCTTCTTACCACAATATAGCCATATCCTTCTACCTATATGTCACTAACTCGACAACTTCTGTACCACTTACGTGCATAACATCTAAAGTACGCTGAATCTGATCAATAATGTCCTGGTGGTCTTCATTAGGATCTGACCAAGTGAAGGAAAGGGGGTCCAAATTAAGAAAATCATGTATCCTTGTATCACATGCCCTATTCATACCATCAGTACCCATAACTGAATCTTCCTGCCTTTGACCTTGGCCAGTAACTATATGAGTCAATAGTTGTACTGCATTTCTTAGATCCTGCACTGTAGTATCGATAGGTTGTTCTGGGGGAATTTCACTACTTCCCGGTTCTTCAGGAGCTGGAGGACTTGGAGATGTCTGTGATAAAGACTCCTCTCGAACCTCATCTCCTTGTCTCACTTGGATGGGTATACCAACCACCACTTCTACTCCCTTTCCTTTACCTTTGTTCTTCCTGGTTTCTGGCATACTTGCTGTACAAACAATTTAGGTGTTAGACACAATCCAACTATTATACTTAGCTCTATGGCACGATCTAAAGAATAAAAAGAAAGTAACAAATCCTAAATCCACGTAGCCTCCTGCTTATAAATGTGGTTGCACAACACATTGATAAACGAAACTCTACATAGACCTAACTTTGTAGACTCCCTAGGATGACCCGCTCTGATATCACTTCTGTCACGCCCCAAAATCTTGCTAGGGCAGACTAGCACCCACTGCCGATAAGGCTCGAGAGAACCAACCTTTATCAATGCGCTTTCTATACATATTATAAGAGATTTCTACCTTTAACATGGCTTTAAGTAGATAAATAGTGATAACAAGCCAAAAGGAAATGTAAATGACTAGGCCATTAGGGCCACGGTGTTTAAAGTACGAGACATGACCACACTTTAATTTACATAGTCTACAAAACCTCTATATAAGAAAAAGTAGCTGACAAGGATCAGGACAGGCCCCTCCTCAACTAACTGTACAATATAAACATATAAGCTCTAGACACATATAAAGCCCTGGAGAAACCTAGAGCTTGGTATTAGCAGCTAGACATCCTATACTCCTACTGGGGAGATCTACTAGCACCTGTACCTTCAGCATGAAATGCAGGTACCCCGTAAGGGACGTCAGTACGAGATAATGTACTGAATATGTAAGGCAGGATATAATGTGTGTGAAGTAAAAACTTAAATGAGACCATGCATTGGTGCAAGATTAGAGACCACCCTTGGTTATACTTTGGATCATGTACTTTATGTTCTTTATATTACTTTACCTTTACTGTATAACTTATACACAACTATAATACAAATGACCAACTGATCAGTGGTGAAACTGAATTGGGATCGTCCCTAGCTAGGTTCTTCCTTAACCCCTCAGGCTACCACCCGTGATAGGATCGTCCCTGTATAGGTGATTCTTCCACCCCTCGGGCTACCACCCAACAATAAACAATGCATCAGGATCATCACTGGATAGGTTCTTCCTTAACCCCTCAAGCTACCACCCATGATAGGATTGTCCCTGGCTAGGTTATTCTTCCACCCCTCGGGCTACCACCCATGAATAAACAATGTATCGGGATCATCCCTGGGTAGGTTCTTCCTTAACCCTTCGGGCTACCACCCATGATAGGATCATCCCTGACTAGGTGATTCTTCCACCCCTCGGGCTACCACCCATCAATAAACAATATACTTTATCTTTTAATTACCTTTGAGATGATTCTTTTGGTTGTCATAATATTAGAGTTATAGGATTGTAGATGTAACATGTGACATGTAGATAATCATAGAAGACAATATGAAAACAAAAGGTGTACGTTACATAAATAATGAAATGCGTATGAGATGAAACAACTTGTGAACTTTCTTTAGCAACAAGAACTCATGTAACTTGGTATCCACATGTGTGTGCTGATTTGAAGGTGACAATGTATGGGAGCATATGAACAGATGAAGGAGTGTAGACATAGTTAATAGTTGTATCGGAGTTGGTAAGTGCCTTTATGTACCAAGGAATGATTGTGTTTCATGCCAAGTAATACGAAATCATGTAGCCATTCATACATCGCTGTATGGCCTCGCTATTACCTCAAGATTACATTCCCTTCCTCCAAATATTTATCTACAACATTATAGGTGATAAAACTAGCATTAGCAGCTAATAAATACATCTTGGCATCCCAATCACATAACAAAACAATACACGGACAGCAAACAGGTATTTATAAACCCAAGCGTAATCTTTTAACCTTTACGCCCCTAATCATCTTTTTTTACACACATTCATATGTACACATCATGTGCAGCCTGGTTTAGTTACAAAACATTCTTACATCATTCTACACAACCTATAAATAGATAGCATAACGTTACCTCCCTTCGCTACATCTCGACGTCGACAACTCCAAACTTATTCCAACTCTAACCAAACTGTTCCAGCAACATTTACACATACAAATTGTACTAAAATAGTCTTGGAATAGCACCCAAGAAGTCATGAAGTACGTGGGACAATAACCTTTCATCCAACAGCCCATAAGTTTCAATCAACATTACACTTAAGATAACACAATAAAACACGATTGTTAAATGAAACCAAAATCAGGGCAGCAAACTTATGGTAATATTTATTCCACAAACCATATTAATAACATCAATTTCTCTTTATAACACAGCCTACAAACCTTAGAGAAGTCACTAAAACAAAAGGCAAGTATTCAGCAACTTTCTAAACACATGCTGTTCGAAATTTCCAGCACAAATACTAGCATATACTTCTTGTTTTTCATAAGAAAACCATACTAACTACATGTGTAAAATTACTTACCACTAACTTCAAGGTGTAAGGCTTCTCCAAGAACCCTAGAAGTTCCCTTGTAGCTGCTTGCCAGGTCAAGCAAGAAAAACACTAAAGTTTTGAGAAAGCGGAATATTGTTCCTAGTCTAAGAGTGAATAAATGTTGCTGCTTATAATCCCTTTTTATAGGACTAATTTGGCCGCCTTTCTTTTGATATTTTGACCACGTAATACCAAAAATTATCAAGATGGTTATCCAGCAGCTTGGCCATTACACTTGGGCCTAAATGGGTCTCCAAGTTGATGGGCTTGGGCTGCCTATTTTCCAACTTTTTCTTAGTTAGTTTTGGGCCCAAATGGTTAAGTGGGTTGTGATGTATTTGGTCCCTTTTTAATATCCTTCTTGGGTTGAAAATATTGTGCATGGATGTAGCTAGAACATGGGCCTAATTTATACCCTTAACACGGACTTTGTTCATAATCAGATTTGGACTATTTTGACGTTGAGCCTCATCTCCGTTTAGCTAGGAAATTAAGTCAAGTAAGTAGGTGACTATCTGCTAGCTTATTAAGTCCTACGAGTAACTCAATTCTCCCACTTCATTTAAGGCCGTGATCTCCTCAATTTGACACAAAACACGTATACAACCGACCCTCTTAAGCATTAGACTCATATTTCTCCCTATAACATGAAATTCAAGCACTTTTAAAAATGGGCACTAATTTGACCAAATCATATCATGTTTTATTTGCATTGTACTAGTACTGTAAGGTGTGGGGTGTTACATTATGCCCACACTAACAAAAAATTTTAAAAAATATTTTGTCCTCTCCCCCAACCCGACACTGTATTTAAAAATGAGATTAGTTTGGTTTGGTTCAATACTTGATTTTCTGTATTTATGCCCGTCACAATAAAAAATAAAAAAAATTATTTTTTTTGCCTCCAACCCCACCCCGACACCAAATCGAAAATCTAATTAGTTTGATGTGGTTCAATTTTTCGATATTTATGCTCGCCTCAATAAAAAATAAAAAAATTATCTCCCCCCACCCCCTTAACCTGACACCATACTGAAAAATCGAATTAGTTTGTTTGGTTTGATTTTTTCAATTTTCGGTACTTATGCCCACCTCAGTAAAAAGTTAAA
>JAOTQR010015150.1:5438-17640 GCA_025774065.1 Solanum ossicruentum
GCAAGTGAAGAGATTGAGGAACAAGAATGTAACATCTGTTAAAGTCTTTTGTAGGAATCAACAAGTCAAAAGTACTACTGGAAAAGTGGAGGCAGATACGAAGAAATGATATCCTTATCTTTTTCACTCTATTCAAGCTTAAGGCAATAAGTCAACCATGTTGTCAGATATTTTATCCCTTTATGTCATGTTGCACGCATACATACTCATGGTAACATGTTTTGATAGTATTTGATACATAAGTTTTGAGATATTTTCATCACATTCAGGGACGAATATATCCAAGGGAGAGATATTATAACTCCACTCAAGAGCTTTAGGGTACCTCAAAATTGATTTCTTGAATAACGTAGCATCCATTCATTTTTTGGCAAATTTGAGTTCATATTCTTGTTCAGGAGGAATAATTATGTAGGAAAATGGTCTCCTTTGATTTTTAGGTTAACCATATCGATAAATAACTTTTTTGCATGTTTTTCCCTTTCCAGGAAGGTACACGACCTCTCCATGTCACGGAGAGGGTCCATTTTAGTATAAAAGTGACATAAACTTATTCCAAGGCAAAAACATGGGAAAATTAAACTTCGTGCGAAATTACTTATGCGGGAAGAAGTTAGCAACGCGGACTGGGTTCACTGTAGGACAAATGTTTTTGAAATTTCTAGATTTAAATAAGGGCAATTGGGACAAATCTCTGAACCCTTATATACCGGAATCTTAAAAATATTCTTTCATTTTAAGCCCCATTTCACTCACAAACACTCCCAAATTTCTCTCAAATCCTCTCAAGATTCCTCTTCCATGTTTATCTTCATTTCTTGGGCTTCAAGGTTCTTCCATTAAAAGAAAAGCACCAAGGTTATTCCCAAGATTTTACAAGACTCTTTCATATTTCTTAAGGCCCTAACGGTATGTGGGTTTCTTCATCCATGGGTCCTTCCACCCATGGAGTCCAAAACCCTTTTTAACTAAATCTTTAATTTCAAGACTTATTTCTTTGTGGGTACATGCTATTATTCTTCATTTGCTTGATTTAAGTTGGAAATTGTCGATTATTGGTTTGAATATGCATGAAAACTTATCAAAGGTTGATACTATGAATTGTTTTATGATATTTAAGCTAAGCATGTTATGATGCTATGAAAAGCGATGAAGATTTATGAATATTGACATGATTTTTATGATACTCTAACTAGGGTCTTACATTGATGATGGTGGGTTATTTTTAAATGGTTTCAAATGATTAAGTTTTATCTCCTTACTGCCTATTACTCTTGAATCTCATTATTTTAAGTCCTTTTGCATAAATCCACAATGTTTTGACTAAGGTTATGTGATGAAATATCTTATGCTGATGAAAGGTTTATTTGCAAGATATGCAAGTCATGAATGTTATAAGTGATTAAAGGCTATCAAGTATGTCATTATTCCATGGGAATGTTATGAAAATTATGAAAGATTATGGAGTCCTTCTATGATGCTATGATACTAGGATTTTGATGAAATACTCTTATTATGATATTAAGATTTAAAATCTTATTCATGATATGATTAAGATTATGATTTAAGCACCGAGAGGACCTTGGTAGACTTCCATTGTCTATTAACTACATTGTCATAGTATGTTTGTGATTTGTGTATTGCGTGATTCACCAAACAGGGTGGGGTTCCAATAAGGTTCATGTAGAATAATAATTAAAAAGGGTGGAGTCCCCATAAGGCTCTTATTATATATTAACTGAAATGGGTAAAGTCCCCATAAGGCATTTGTAAAGCACTCTCCCAAATGGGGAAGTTCCCGTGAGGTGAGGCTAGTCTACCTTGGCTAATAGACTACTTTTTTTCAGTGGGGAGGCAACATCGAGATTCTATGTATTAGCTCACATAATCTTAAGTGACAATTAAGCTCTCTTCTCATATACATATTCTATTTTATGAGATTACGTTTACCTTCCATGAATGTTTTGACTAAGTCATTGATCATTTATGTCAGATTGAGCTTATTTCCTTTCAATATGATTATGCATCTTATCTATTATGACTTATGATCTCTTGTTTCATTGTATCTAACATACTTAGTACATTTCAAATACTAATGCATATGTTTTGTCTATATAATCTAACTACGTAGGGACCGGAGCTCCTATCAATCCACCTTATAATGGCTAGTACAATTTCTTGAAGACTTTGCTAGTGGTGTATTCTCTATTCTGAGGATGACATCTATTTTCTATCTTGCTTATATTAAGAATTTGCTACTTTTTTATTTACTTTTGAGGGTGATCCTGAAACATGTCTTAGGCCCATCCCACTTTTTATTATAGGTATTGTTTAATGACATGATATATATGATCTGTGCAACACTTATGTATCTATAGGGACTTTCCTTTAGCCCTTATCCAATGTTTGATGTTGCTTGTGATGATAATTGAAATGTGGTGAACATCCTAAGTCCCTATACCCCATAGAGTGTGTCTCATGATCCCTTTCCCTTAGAATTATATGTTGTGCTTTAAATGATGGGAATCCTTTAACCCTTGTCCCATAGAGTACATCCTAAGCTCCTAATACCCTTAGTATGAATTACTGATGATTGACCTATGCTTCCTAACCAAGGATGTTCTTAAGTATGCTATGTGGCTTGTTTGGGGTACCCTTAGGTTCCCTTAGCCATGTCACACCTAGGTCGTGGGTTGGGTTGTGACAATGCTATTCAGATCATCAATACGTTTTCTCAATATTGATACATGGAATACCGGATGGACCATAGCCAATTTTATTGGAAATCCCTAAATTATAATCCACTTTGCCAATATATTCCAAAACCTATAAGGTCCCACATATCTATGACTCAATTCCCCCTTCTTGCCAAAAGGTATTACACCTTTCCTGAAGGATACATTTTGATAGACCTGATTATCCACATTGAATTCAAGATCTCTTTTTTCAATATCGAAATATGACTTTTGGTGGCTTTGGATGGTCCTAAACCTTTCCCTTATGAATAAAGGCATTGTATCCAAATTCAGTCAAACGTAGATGATCATCTAGTTACCCTTGAAGTCAAGTATGCATGCTCTCAACATATCTTTTGATTTTTGGATTATTCTCTCAACTTGCCTGTCAGTTTGAGGATGAAATGTAGTGCTTAACTTTACTTTGGTACCAAGAACACTTTGAAAGGACTTTTAAAATTCTGAAGTGATTGGAGTACCACAATCCGTAATAATAGACAAAGGCACACCATAAAGCCTCACCAATTTCTGAATATATAACTTGGCATAATCCTTAGCACTATGATATATATTAACTTTTAGAAGATTGGATGACTTAGTCATTCTATACGCTACCACTCAAATTGAGTCATGCTGCTTTTGTGTACAAGGTAAATCCATTACAAAATACATATTCACATCCTCCCACTTCCAAGTAGGAATTTCAATATCTTGGGCTAAACCTCTTGATCTTTGATATTTAACCTTCACTTGTTGGTAATTTGGACATTTTGCCACAAACTTTTCTATGTATTTCTTCATTCATTCCATCAATATACTTTCCTTAAGTCTAAGTACACTTTGGTGGATCTAGGATGAATAGAATACCAAGAGGATTCACCCAATATTATCTTCCTTAAGCTATCAACATTTGTAATATATAACCAGCTTTAGTAACGAAGTAACCCATCTCTTTCTAGAGAGAAAACCTCAATATTCTTGTCCACTACTAACTTATTTAACTCCACTAAAGTCATCAACTTTAACTTTGCTACTAATGATGACTCTGCCCTAATATACACCAAAATACTATAGAAGCTTGAATCACTAAACCCTCTACCCAAATGGGCCAATAGGTGTATGTACTTAACAAATTGATTTTTTTCATTCTCAACTTGGGTTGGATACCCATAAACACCATATTAAGTGCATTGGACACACTACTTGTTTTGTTTGAATGATGCAATACACTCATGTCATAGTGCTTAAGTAGCTCTAGCTACCTCTTTGGCCTAAGGTTCAAGTCCCTTTAGATAAACACATATTCAAATCTCTTATGGTCAATAAATATATACATAAGAACCCTGTAAAGATAGTTATTCCATATTTTCAATGCAAACACAACTACCCTCAATTCAAGATCATAGGTTGAATAGTTTCGCTCATTCACCTTTAGTTTCCTTGAAGCATACAGTATAACCTTGTCATATTGCATCAACACATAACCTAGACCCATCCGTGAGGCATCACAATTAAAAAATTCTATCTAAACTATCGATAATGTCAAAATAAGGGCTAAAATAAGATGGTCTTCTAATGTTTGAAAACTTTCTCAGACTCATTAGACCATTGAAACTTTACCTTCTTTTAGACCAACCTAGTCAAAGGCAATGCAATAGAGGAGAATCCTTTAACAAATCTCCTATAGTATTCAGCTAAACCCAAAAAAAATTTAATATCTAAAGTAGACAATCATCTAGACCAATTCCTTACTGCCTCTAATTTCTTTGGATCAACCATAATACCGTCATCGGAGACAATGTGGCCAAGGAAAGCCACCACCCTCAACAATGATTTACACTTGCTAAATTTGGCAAATAATTGCTTATCTCTCGAGGTTTGGAACACAATTCTCCATTGACCCATATATTCATCTTCACTTTGGGAAGAAACCAATATATCATCAACAAACATCACCACAAACATATCCAAATATGGTCTGAAATTTTGATTCATCAAGTCCATAAAGATAGTGGGAGCATTTCTCAACTCAAACAACATAATCAAAAACTCAAAATGGTCATACCTTATTCGAAATGCCATTTTGAGAATATCATACTCCCTCACCCTTAATTGATGATAATTGTGCTAGGATTGATTTTTGAAAAGTAGCTTGCATGTTAGAGTTGATCAAATAAATCATCTATCCTTAGAATTGGATACTTATTCTTTATAACCACTTTATTTAATTGTCGGTTGACTATATCTATAGTGACCCATTCTTTTTTCTTACAAACATCACGGACGCACCTAATGGTGATATGATTGGCCTTATGAAACCTCTATCCAATAAATATTTTAATTGCTCCTTTTACTCCTTAAGTTCTATCGGGACAACTCAACAAGGAGGGATAGTAATGGGTTGAGTATTGGGGATGAGATCTATACCAAAATCTATTGGGAACCATATCGGCAAACTCATTTACGATGGGGTCTAACTCAAGAGTATGAGCTTTGATATTTATATCCTTAACATTGACTATATGGTATATGCATCTCTTAGATATCATTTTGATGGTTCCTAGACAAGAAACGAATTGACCCTTAACCATCGAATCGCCGCCCTTCCATTCAAGAATAGGCTTACTAGGAAATTAGAACTTGACCATATAGGTTCTACAATCAATGGGTGCATGCTATGTATGGAGCAAATCCATACAAAGAACAATATCAAAATCGATCATATAAAGCTCAATAAGATCACATAGAATTACTTTATAGAAGACAGACATGGGGAACCTTCTATGACTTTCTTGGCTAAGACTGATTCACTAACGGGAGTTTATATCAAAAAGGGTTCTCAAAAAATTTCAATAGTCACCTCAAATCTTATAGGAAAATATGGGATAACAAGAGTTAAGTTAGCTCCCAGATCAAGTCAAGCAGAAACATCTATAATGACCTGGTTGGTCATTTTTGGCCTTATCTATGAAAATATAATTTTACCCTTTTATATGTTGCTTTAGGTCTATTTTGAACTATCTTTATCATTAGAGCTGAAATTCGGAGTTTTCAAAATTGAAAATATGAGTTTTGGCATTTTTGAAAGCTTAAATTGTTGAAAAATAGAGTTTTTTTATCATTTTGAGTTTTGGGTAACGAATCAGGGATTTGTCAATTTCATTAGCTCCAGAACATCAAATTGAACTATAAAAAGTTACAGAACTGAATTCAAAGTTGAAATGAAGTTTTTAAGCCCAAAGTTGTGATTTTAGTCATTTTCAAAATCAAATTTTGACTTTAGTCAACATTTGGAGTTTGGAAACTTGAATTGGAATTCCGAAAGTTCTAGTAGTTTCGGATGGTGAAACTAATGCTAGAAATGGTCTCATAATAATTTTTGGAGTTGCTGAGGGTAGCTTTGATTTTTTGAGTTTTCAACTAGTTTTATCGTGTTGCATTAGCAAATATGGTGATGAGGCCTTGAAACTAAATTTTGATGATTCTATTAAGTCCACATCACTATTTCTTGTAGGGATATATACAAAGATTGTGAAATTCTAGTTCTGGATGAGTTTCGAGGGTTGATTTCGCGTAGGGAATTGGACATGGTTTATTGGATTTTGTTGGTATCTGGTGCAAGTAAGTTCCTTCTCCGCATTTATGGAGGTTTGGATGAGGTTACTCTCCACATTCGTGGAGGATTGGTCCACGTTCGCAGAGTGTATGTGTGTGTGAGTAGCCCCTTCTAGTTCACTCTCCGCATTCGTGGGCTGGTCTCCGCGATTGTGAAGGTCATTTTGACCATCATCCTCCGCATTCTCAGGTCCCACCTGCACTCGCAGAGCACATTTTATAATTAAACAATGTTAAATTCTTAAGTCACCATTTTCACACTATTTTTGAACTTTCAAAGGTTTATTGAGTGATTTTGAGAAGAGGCTTTCGAAGATTTAACTTTGGCAATGTTTCCAACACTATATTAATTATTTTTCATAAGTTTTAACTTGATTTTGACTTGAATTTCATGAATTTGAATGCCAAAATTAGGGATCTCTAGATCATGATTTTGAAACTTTAAATGTTAATTTATCATTCAATCTAAGGTTAATTTTAGTGGAACTTTCACCCATGTACTCCATTTTTTCCGTGTAGAACATGATTTTAAAGTTAATTTTCATACTCGAGAACTTTAGATTTTAGCCAAAAAATTGATCATTTTGCTCCGAAGCATAATTTATGTGAATATGGACAAGAAAATGCTCCTCTTAATACGTAGTATCTATTGTTGGTAATAGTGGATCGATTTGATGATCGTCTTGTGGATTGAGCTGACTTCCGCATTGACATAACTTTGACTAACCTTTTTGGTATTGGATTTGAGATATTGATCATGTTTATGTGATAGTTGTGAGATTTAGACTGATTTATGAGTAAATATGTTAATATAATGGGATATTGAGGATATTCTTATTTTAATTGACCCAAATCATGATGTAAATTTGATTCCATTGTTGAACTGAGATGAAATCTTGTAAATAATGATGAATTGATATAAAATGTTATAATTCGAAATTTGTGGGACCATTTGGGTAATTTATGTGGCAATTGATGGTTGGTGTGATACCTAAGAGATGTATATGTATAGTTGGGACTAGTAAGGTATGATATAATTGATATTCTTGTATAATTGGGATGAGTAAGGTCCGGTATGATCGATATTCTTATATAATTGGGATGAGTAAGGACCAGTATTACTGATATATTTGTATAATTAGGACGAGTAAGGTCCGGTATTACTGATATTCTTACATAAATGGGATGAGTAAGGTCTGGTGTTGTTGATATTCTAGACTATAATATAATTATGATGATCTGAAACATGATGATGGTTTGAGCATTAGCTGAGACTCTTGATATTATTCTTATGTGCATATGATGATACGAGATCATGTATTGGTATTCTTGTTTTAATGTCATTCTGTCTGCTACATGCATTTCTGGATTGCATCATTGATTTATATCTGTTGTGTGTTACTTATGGCATCCCTTGACCCGGGTCGAAGTCAAGGGTATTATGCTCCACAATGGTAACCCGGGCAGGAGGCAAGATGGGACTTATATCTTATATCCCCTTGACCATGGCCAGGTGGTAAGAATATGGCACTGTGTTACCCCTTGACATGGGCAGTGAAACAACCCAAAAAAGTGCCTGAAAATGTGCCTCGAAAATACCTGGATTTGTAATTTCCATATATCTCAAAATTCGTGCGTGATATCAAAAAGTTGACTTCATATTCTTGCTAACGGGGAAAACTTGAGTAGGAAATGAGTATAACCCAAATTTTAGAGGAACCATTGTGAAATTTTATTTCACCAATATTTTACTTTCCAATGAAGGTACGTGTTCCCTCCGCGACGCGGAGCCATCACGAAGATGTGTATTTTGCTGCCAGTTTTTCTGTTTCGGTCCAAGGCTTTGGGGTCTTGGGTTTAAATCTTTTCATGCGTAAAAATATCTATACTTAACAATATTTCACTTTCATATAATATAAGACATTCTCCAATACTCTCTCGAACCCTTAGATAAACATTTCACCCAAAATCAAGGGTTCCAAACTCGCTTTCGGATTCAAGAAATATAATCAACCTTCAAGTCTCCATTCCAATCTTCATCAAGGAATTCTCCAAAGTCAAGGTATGTGGGTTTCAACCATTGGGTCCTTTCACCCATGGTGGCCAACCTTTCTTTTTACCTAAATTACATGTTTCTAAGTTGATTTTTACTTATGGATCTTCTATTATGAATTTGACTATGAACTATGTTGGGGTTTTATAAAAGTGTGATTGTTTAAGCATGTTTTGAGCTATGAATCTTTGATATATCTGGAGATTTGATGAAGGGTTTTGATGTATATTTTATGAGGGTGTTACCAAGTATTGGTGGGTGGTTTTATATTGAATTTACTTGCATGACATCACTCTTAAATTGCATGGTTTTATACTAGCATTGCACACCTACCAAGTGTTTGATAAAATATTTAGTTTAGGGTTCTTGAGCCATTGATGATCTATTGCATGTCTCATGACATGTACGACTTTATAATGATGAAAGGATGGTATAAATGTGTTGATTTCATGAAAAGTATCTATAATGTTGGAAGGTTGTAGGCCCGTGCAACCATGTTAGGGGGTTTGTACCTCAATTGCCTTGCTCGATAGGTAGTAGGCCCGTGCAACCATGTTGGTGTGGGAGGGGGGGTTTGTACCCCAATTGCCTCGCTCGGGAGGTAGTAGGACTATGCAACCATGTTGGGGGTTTGTACCTCAATCGTCTCGCCTAGGAGGTGGTAGTCATTGGTTACTAATGATGGTTTCTTCCAGCACATGTAAAATATTCTAGGTAAGCATGTTTTTCTACAAGCATCATTCATGCATGTAATATTGCTATATGCTTATTTATTGCTTAAGTATGCATTTCGATTATGTTGCCTGTCTCTTATTGCATCACATCCTACTTACTAAGTATATTTAAATATACTAACATATACTCTATACTTACATGATGTTACTATAGAGGAACCGGAGCCCCACTTGATCATCCTCCTCCTACTCGTGGCTAGTACGATTTCTCCCAAAGCAAGTTGGTGAGTCCTCAACTCCAAGGACATACCTCTCTTGTTTATGCTATGTATTGACTCCTTTTATGTTGTCTACTTATGACTATGATAGTGAGAACAATTGCTTATCTTGGCCCCCGCTAAGTTCTATATTTAGAGATATTGTTGGACAAGTTATGTAATGATGCTATGAGTTTGATTCTCTTTGACTCTCATGATGTTTTTATGATATTAAAGATGTCCCATAGCCCCATTTACCCCTATTTACTATTTTATATTTTTATTTTATTACTTCCGCCACCAATTATGTCTAATGATATGTTAAGAGACTTGCTTGGGATCCCTTTGGGTTCCCCATGCATTGTGTCACGTCTAGGACCTAGGCTTGGGTCGTGACAGACTTGGTATTAGAGCATTAGGTTGTTAATAGTCCTTGAAGTCCAATGCACTGTGTTGATTGGAGTCTTATTCATAGTTGTGAAGCATGCCACGACTATGAATAAGAGGCTATGAGGCATCTTAGGAAATGTTTCCCTTCTTTTGATCTATGTTGTGCGATAGATTTAAGTCCCCTAAGGCTTATTTCATTTTTAATCATTGCAATTCAGAATATGTCTCAAGCTACTCAGGACGGTGATATATCAAATGCGGAGGTTCGCAATGCTCTATGGGTATTGGCCAAAGCAGTGACGAACCTGACAACTCAACTCAGTCAACAAGTGAGTGCCCCTATACTTCAAGTGGTAAGATGAGGAAGAGAAAGGGGAAAGAGGCCTTTTGAAGGAAAATTCCAAAGTTGCAAAGGTGGGGGTGGTGTGGTGCCTTATGTTAGGTGCCAAAGATATGGTAGATGCCATGATGGCCCATGCTTGAAATGTATGAATGCTTGTTATGGTTGTGGGGAGATGGGTCATAAGGTAAATGATTGTCCTCGTAAATATATCAAGGATAAAGGTGGTGATGTTGATCAAGGTGAAGATGATGGTGGAGAACTCCTACACGCAACAACTGTGTAAGGTACCACTCGAGAGATTGCTTAGTCGGTTCGGATGCATGTTTTGGGTGTAGTAGAGTAGATCATAAGATGAGGCATTATACGTGGGTCCCTAAAGGTCATAAGGTTGGTCGTCGACATTCTTAACCATACCCCTCTAGGGGTCGCTAGGCTTGGCATGGTACTTTACAGGTAAGTTGAGGATCTTTATTTTATGGATCTGGGTTCCACTATTCCTTTCATTATTCTTTTTGGTTGCTAGTGGACTTCTTGTGTGCCCCAAGTTGTTATGTGAGCCTTTGGTGTCTACCTCCCCTCCCACCCCATATTGAGCCTATTGTCGCTAGAAAGTTCATAGATATTGTTCTGTGGTCGTGTTGTATTTAGGTCTTGCCTTGTGATTTTGTTAAATTATATATGGTATATTTTAAGGTCGTTCTTGGAATGGATTAGTCACATGCATATTGTGTTCCCATTGATTGTAGGACCCATAAGGTTAGATTCAAATTCCCTTATAAAACTGTTCTTGAGTGGTAATAAAGAGGTAAGCCCATTTCTTGTCTTGGGATACAATTGATCCCTAAGGGTGACATTTATCATCTTGTAAGAGTTCAGAGGTGTTGAACCTAAGTGGTGATAGATGAGTTCCTTGATGTCATTCCTAGTGAGCTTCCTGGTGTTGTTTGTATAGAAGAAGCTTGGTTCCCTTAGAAAGTGTATTGATTACTGACAACTTATTAGGGTCACCATAAAGAATGAGTACACTCTCCCAAGGATTTATGATCTATTTGACCAACTTCAATGGGATAGTCACTTCTCTAAGATTGATCTTTAGTTCAGGTTTTGTCCCCAAGTGAGGAAGAGGGTAGGTGATATCCCTAGATGCCCTTTCGGGCTAGGAATGAGCATTTTGAGTCATGGTGGAGTTGATTGGTTTACCTATGCACCGGTTGTTTATGGTTTTCATGAATATGGTCTTAAACCCCTACCTTGGCATGTTTGTGGCGGTCTCTAGTGATGAAGTATTGATTTATTTAGAGTATGTGGCCTATTTGGGGGTAGTGTTGCAAATCTTAAGGAAGGAGAAGTTGTATGCTAAGTATGAGTAGTGTAAATTTTGGTTGAAGGAGGTTTCCTTTCTGGGCATGTGATGTTGGGGGATGATATTAAGGTGAATCCCAAAAAGACGGGTGAGATTAGAAATTGGCATAGACCATTGACCCCATCAGACATTAGAAGTTTCTTGGGCTTAGCGGGTTACAACTGGAGGTTTGCGAATGGGTTCTCTTCTATTGCTTCTCATATGACTAAGTTGACCCAAAAGAAGGCTAAGTTTGTGTGGACCTATGAGTGTGAAAAGAGTCTCCAAACCTTGAAGGATAAGCTTGTCTTCGCACCTATCTTGTCTCTATCGGAAGTCTTGAAAGGGTTTGTTGTGTATTGTGATGCCTCCTGAACTGGTTTGGGTTGTGTTTTGATGCAAAATGGTAAGGTGACGACCTATTATTCTAGGAAACTCAAAGTGCATGAAAAGAATTATCCTACTCATGACCTTGAATTAGTCGCCATGGTATTTGCTTTGAAAATTTGGCATCATTATTTGTATGGGGTGCATGTTGATATATTCACCGATCATAAGAGTCTCCAATATGTGTTCACTGAAAAAGATCTTAGCTTGAGATAAATATGGTGGTTAGAATTTCTTAAGGATTATGATATGAGTGTGTAACATCATCCCGATAAGATTAATGTTGTGGTTGGTGCTTTGAGTAGGGTGTCCATGGGTAACCTAGTTCATGTTGATGGTGGTAGCAAAGGGGTGGTTAGGGAGGTCCACTGGTTGGCTAGAATGAGGGTTAGGTTGGGAGAGGTTG
>JAOTQR010015161.1:5691-17639 GCA_025774065.1 Solanum ossicruentum
CCTAAACGTGGTGCTATTATCACCCCTTGTGTTCCATATCAGAGAGTTCATTATTAAGGAACATTAAGGAGTTTTCCACTATCTCCTTCCCCTTCACCGATTGAACGATTTTCATTGGATCCAAAGCTACAATTACGCAAGAGTTCTCTCTTTTGTTCCTTATACAAGGAGCAGGCAGTCACTTAGGTCGATCATTGGATTTGGAGAATAAAGCTCCATGTCTCCTCGAATTCTCTAGTGATCAGATTCTCCAAGGTGAAATCCTTTGACATTGCTCTTATAAATTTTGTAAGAGTTATTCCAATTCCTTGTTTCATTTTAGTATTTCAAGGGTTTAGACCTCGCTTTCCTTAGTCGAATTTCTTCTCCCAATCCTCGCTTAGCTTCCTATTAATTCTCCTTCTACATTTGGGTCACAAAAGGGAGAAACTTCGGGATTTGGTTGTTTGGCAAGTACGAGTAAAATGGAAAGAAGGGTAGGCTAAGGAAAGTTTTTTGGCATTAGTGCACTTACTTCGTGGGATTGCATGACATTCAAGTTCCTTGGTAGTTGAGTACACTTCAGAGTATCCACCCAGACCTGCATACCCATGTTCTCTATCGAGTGGTCAAGCCCTCTTAGACAATTTGGGCAAGATATGTTTGGTCTTGGACTAGAAGAGTCACCAGTAGCCCATCCACAAGAGCATGGAAGGTCAATTGGTGGTCTCTCAGTCCCATTTCTAGCCACGAGAAAGGCTGGCGGGAGGGGGGGAGAGGACTGGAGCATAGGTTAGGGCGTGTTTGTTGGGAAAATGATCTTGTGTTGGATTCTCTGCCATGGTATTATGGGATTTTGGATTAGGGTATGCTCTATTGTTCTAATAAACGGGATTTGCCTTTTCTATGCTGAGGGGAGTCAGTGAGGTTATTTGGTGCGACTCTTACCGTCACCTTAGCTGAAGCGTCGTGATCATTATTTTCCTTTGGGGAAGAGATGCCTTGCATTGGAGAAGAATATGTAAGGGTTGCTCTTGGGATGGTTCCATAGAGTTTAGAGTGTTATATTTCGGCTGGGTTTTCATAATTCCAAATCCCTCTTACGTTATGTGAGGATTTGCATTTTTGGGATTTGGTGGGTCATTAAGGCCAGCATTTAAGAGGGCAGTTGGGGAGCAAGGCAACCCATCAGGGTATGGTTCATGCGCTATCACACCTCTATGGATACATGTTGGTGGGCCTTCTTTTTACCCATTAGACACTCAGTTTTATCTGTGATGGGGGCCCTATGTGGTCCTTTTGGGGGTTGTAGTTGGACTAAGAGGAGAGTGGGGGCGAGTTTGAGTTTTCTTTGGGGTCTGGGTCAAGTAGACTTTGACCTCTAGTCTGCTTATTTCTCTTGTTCTGCGGGGTAGCCACAGGGGTTTCATTGTGGTCTTATTTTTATGGAAGTGGACGACTAGCCAATTATCCTCAGCGCCCTGGGAGTTGACATCTTCTAGGGTGGCGGGGGTGGAAGATCCTGGTAGTGGGGCAATGGGGCATTTTTCGACAGTGTGGCCAAGTTTACTGCATGACACGCAAAGGATGCCTTCGCCTTCATATATGACTTTTTCTTTGTGGGCCAATGATAACTTCATTTTTAAATGGGTTATCCAAATGGACTTGCACATAGATCCTTGCAAGTCGATCTCTAAGTGTGGCTAATGTGCAAGGATTGATTTTTAGTAGGTCTCTTAGCTTATTACCCATGCATCTGTCACAACCCAAGCTTAGGGCCTAAACGTGACCGGCAAATGGGGAATCCGAAGGAACCCCAAATAAGCCTCTTAGCATATCGTTAAATATCCTTGGTAGCGGAAGCAATGTAAAACAACACAAGAAACATAAACAAAAGGGAATTGGGACTACGGGAGAGAGAATAATACTTAAGTAACATGCAAAAGTTTGGAAAACAAGGGCAAGGGACTATGGGAAAGCTTGCATAACATCATAATCAAAAGACGAAAGAGTCAAGACTCATATCATAGATACATATCTTGTCCAACCACACCTCTACTACATAAAACTTAGCGAGGACCAAGACAAGAAACCAGGCTCACCCTTATAGTCAAAATAGAACATAAAGAAGAATATCTCCGTACATAATAAAAGAAATATATACTAAGGTCCCCGAAGTAGATGACTCACCAATTAGCTTGAGTAGTACCGAACTAACCATGTGTAGGAGGAGGATGATCCCTACATAGTGATATCATGTAGGCAAGAGAATGTGTTTGTACGTCTGAATATACTAAGTATGTAAGATGCAATCAACAAGAGATAGGAATCATAATCAAAATGCATAACAATAGGCAATAGGCATAATATAATAATATGGCATGTATGATCAATGCTTAAGTAAAACATGTTTAAGTAACTCATACTCATATAGGATATCATGTGTAGAAGAGACCAAGCTAGATTTTCAAGGTACAAACACCTTGGTGGTTGTATGGTACAAACCCCTCACATGATTGATGATGATCACACATTATCACCATGGTGGCGAAGTATAAACCCCTCACATGGTTGATGAGTACAAATCCCCACCTCGGTTACCTGAGCTTTTGTCTCCCCGGATCGGGTATGGTCTAATGCAACACTTTATCTAGAGTATAATATATACATAAGCTCATTTAATCATCATATAGTCAATCATATCATATCTCATGCTTTGGACCTTCAACTCCTTAAAAAACCACATCCAGACATTTTATCAAACACTTAAAGGGTGTGTAATGCTAGTATAAAACAATGAAAATAGAGATGAAACTATGCAAGAAAATCCATTGTAAAACCATTAATCAACACCTTGCAACACACTCAAGCAACATACATCAAAATCCCTCATCAATTCTTTCGATAGATCCAAGATTTATAGCTTAAAATATAGCAAAATAGTCACAACTTTACATAGCTTTAACATAGTGTGCGGTGAATTTTATAATAAGTAAGACCTATTTATGAATCAACTTTAAATCATGCAATTTGAGTAAATGAAGGCTTGGGTATCATGGGTGAAAGGAACCCATTAAAGAAACCCACATACCTTAGCTTGAAGATGAACTTGGTGAAGATTGGAGATGGAAACTTGAAGCTTGAAGAAGAACATTGAAGGAAAACCTTAGTTCAGGATGAGGGTCTGAGACTTGAATCTTGAGAGAAATATAAGACTAAGGGTTTTAATGAATGTTGAGAAATGTCTTGGGTGATATGAAGGTGAAATAATGCTAAGTCTAGGTGTTTTCTCGTATGGGAAGGATCAGGCCCAATACTTAAAAGTATTGGACCAAAATTTTAAAACTGGCACCAAAAACAACAGGGGCGCATCGCGAGGGTAATGCGGAAACAACACTGGAATTCGTCACTTTAAAAATTGAAATTGTGATTCATTCGCTCTAAAATCAGGGTTAGACCCTTCTTCCCCTAATTTTGACACCCTGAACACGAATATGAAGTCTTCGATATCACACACAAATTTTGAGATATATGGAATTTAAAATTTTGGGCACTTTGAGGCACATTTCGGACATTTTTGGGGGTCGTTTCAATCTCTCGTTGGGAACATTTATCCCCGAACATAGAAGATACCTACAAGACAAGAGTGATCATAAGCAACTTATCCCCCAACAAGAATGCAACATTACATTTAAAACACCATTTTCAAAATCTCAACATATGTGTTGAATCATCATAACTTGCCAATTTAAACATGAATGACACAGAGGCTAAAACATAAGACTTGGAACCACATGAAGAACTTAGTCATTATCTTAGGCTTAATTAGAGTGAATGGGGTACGAATATTGCTCCCATAAGTACGCTTTGGCTTTCTTGGAGACACCTTTGACTTGATGATCCTTTCAAGAGGGCCTTAATGAACACCACATCTTCATTAATCAACTTCTCCACTCATCCATCTAACACCCCCACTGGGACCTTCATCTAAGTCAACTTATCCTCCACATCACCCACTATCTCAAAGAGTTCTATAGCACTAGATCCACCAACATATCTCCTCAACCTAGAAACATGAAGAACCGAACAAACCATAATCATATCCCTAGGCAAATCTTGTCCATATGCAACCTTACCAACTTCCTCTACACTTCAAAAGGACTCACAACCAAAAACTCATTTGTCAACCTTAACCATTCCTATTCCACTTGTTGCCATGAACCACCATCTCCTCGTTGTGAGATAAGCTTCATTCTACCATGTTTCCACCTAAAACTTCCAACTCTAATAAGGCGAAAATCGAGGCCTTGCCTAATCTAGGTCTCTTAACCCAAGAAGATTTTGAACCATCAAGAACCCTATACTACCACCCTCAACTTCCTTCAATATAACTCCCTATCTACCCAGCCGATGGACTCCATTAGTCATCTTTTACCACCCTTACTATAATGCTAGGTTACCCATAGGTACCCTACTTAGAGCGTCGACCACCGCAATAGCCTTACCGGGGAAAAAGATGCACACTCGTATCATAACCCTTAAGGAGTTCTAACCACCCTCTTGTTACTCTCAACTCACAAGTATCGCAATTAGCAAACAACCTCTCGTCTCCTAAGACTTGCAACAGTACCCCCAATGGTTCACAAGCTCTAGCTAAACCAGTGCTCCACCACTAGAGGCACCACAACCATGCCAAGGTAGGGTTTCAAGACCCTATTCATGGGACCCATAAACACAACTGGTGCATAAGTCAACCAACACTCTACCACTATTCGAAATGCTTATTCCTAATCCAAGAGGACACTTAGGGATATCACCTACCCTCATCCACACTTGGGGACAAATCCTAAACCTCAAATCAACGTTAGCGAAGTGACTAACCCATTGTAGTTGACCAAATAGATCCACCATCCCTACTCATCATATTACAACCTTATGGATCCTACACTCATCAAAAGCATGCTATTCAAATAGCCAAACCACCTCAAGACCTCCAACACATCAAGCTAAGTTCAATCAAGATCACAAGACAAGACTTCTATGCAATAAGAACATAAGGCAACCTTTATAGACCACTTCTAGCCACTATAAACTCGCGCAACTATCCAGGACACACACAAGAATCATATTATCACAAAGGAATAACACAAGGAATAGCAACTCCTGAACCTATCAAATCATCCTACTTGAAATGCCAGTCATAACATTGGCCTTACTTAATGTCAACTAAGTCACAAGAAAGGAAATAGAAGATAACTTATTCACATCCTCCGGTAATAGCCTACTAAGCCCAAAAAGCTCCTAATACCCAAGGAAGTCAAGGTCTAGGCTAATCTCTAATCACCTTCGTCTTACTACGGTCCACCTTAATACCATCACCGGGCACCACACAACCTAGGAAGGAAACTTCTTACAACTAAACTCTCACTTCTATGATTTAGCATCTAACCTTCTTCTTTAGACTTTGTAGTACTACACTCAAATGACTCACATGTACTACCTCATTAGGGAACACAGACCATTATATTATCACCAAAACCACCATAAGCCTATTAGAGTAGGGACTAAAGATCTTACTCATGAGACTTATAGGCATAACCAGTGTACTAGTCAAACTAAAGGACACTACCCTAAATCCAAAATATTGGAAAGGGATATTCAAGGCCTCAACTACCAACAACAACAATTCTATAAACAAAGCAACTTAGGTTCAACACCTCCAATTCTCACAAGAAGATAAATGCAACCCCTTAGAGACCAATTGTACCTTATGATAAGAAATAGACCTACCCCCCTTGCTACCATTTAACAACCTCCCACTTAAAGATGGACTCATTAGGAATTCGGGATATAACTCTAGGGGTCCTACCATCCATGAGTACACAACATGTAAACAACCATTCCATCCCTATAATGTTATCAAAATCCACCATACCAACTCCAACAACCTACAAAGGCAATACCTAAAGCAATACAAACCCAGATCAACACCTATGAACCTCCTAGCAACCATATACTTAACAGAAGAATAAACATCAAAGGTCAACACAACAACTTGGGCACACAAGAATCCCCACTAGCAACCCAAAATAATAGAGAAAACATAGGGACACATTGGGCCTATTAATAATGCACATCAAAGCCAAGGGAAGTTTAACTTATCAATAATAACATTGAGCATCTCACCCCCTCCTTGAGCCACTTGATCAACATGGCCACCTCGATCCTAAAGTTGACCACCCTTACACCCCCTTGAACAAATGGACAATCCACTAGCTTGTGACCCACTACACTACATCTAAAGCAAACACTAGTGTTCCTCCGGCACGAGCCACCGTAATTCTTCCACACCCTCGGTACTTGGGACTAGTTATCCCACCATCACCTCTCTTACCCTTTTTACGCTTATGAGGACACTCCTTTATTGTATGATCCATCTCCCCAAAACCATAACAAGCATTAGTACCTCTCAAGCATGGTCCATCATGGCCGCTACCACATTTTGGGCACCTAGGATGATGCACCACACAACCTCTATCTCTCTCCTTGGAACTTTGGAACTTACCCCCATTATGGACCCTCTTAGCCTCACTACCTCTTTTCTCACCACTAGAAGTCTTATGAGTATCCACTTGTTGATTAAGTTGAGTTGCTAATGTTATCACCACTTTGGCCATTACGCATAGATTATTATGAACCTTTGTATTCAACATATCGCCATCTTGAGCAGCTTAAGACATATCCTGAAATTTAATTGTTAGGGGTTAGCAATAAGCCCTATGGGACCTAACTCTATCACATAATGAACTGAAATATTTCCTAGAATGCCTCATAGCCTCCTACTTATAGTTATGGTGCACAACACAACTATGAATAAGACTCTAATCGATGCAGTATGTTGGGCTCCGAGGATATATCAACCTAGTGCTTTGATACCATCTTCATCACGATCCAAGCCTAGGACCTAGACATGACCGACGAATGGGTAATCCGAAGGAATCCCAAACAAGCCTCTTAGTATATCATTACACATTATTAGTTGCGGAAGCAATGTAAAACAACACAAGAAACGTAAACAAAGGAGAATTGGGACTAGAAGAGAGAGATTAATACCTAAGTAACAACAAAATTTTGGAGTACAAGGGCAACAAACTATGGGAAAGCTTGCATAACATCATAATCAAGAGTCGAAAGAGTCAAGACTCATAACATAGATACACATCTTGTCCAACTATACCTCTACTACATAGAACTTAGCGGGGGCCAAGACAAGCAACCAGGCTCATCCTCATAGTTAAAATAGAACGTAAAGAAGAATGTCTCTGTACATAATAAGAGCAACATAGACTAAGGTCCCCGAAGTGGAGGACTCACTAAGTAGCTTGAATAGTACCGAACTAACCACGTAGAGTAGGAGGATGATCAATTTGGCCTTTGATCACTACATGGTGATATCATGTAGGCAAGAGTATGTGTTTATACGTTTGAATGTACTAAGTATGTAGGGTGCAATGCAACAAGAGATAGGCATCATAATCAAAGTGCATAACAATAGGCAATAGGCATAATATAGCAATACGGAATGTATGATCAATGCTTAAGTAAAACATGCTTAAGTAACTTATACTCATATAGGATATCATATGTGTAGAAGAGACCAAGCTAGATTTTCAAGGTACAAACCCCTTGGTGGTTGTGTAGTACAAACCTCTCACATGGTTGATGATAATCATATCTTATCACTATAGTGGCAAAGTACAAACCCCTCACATGGTTGATGAGTACAAACCCCCACTTCGGTTACCCAGGCTCTTGTCCCTCCCTCCCTGGATTGAGTATGGTCTAATGCAACACGTTATATATAGTATATCATATGTATAAGTTCATTTCATCATCATATAGTCAATCATATCATATCTCATGCTTTGGACCTTCAACTCCTCAAGAAACCACATCTAAACATTTTATCAAACACTTAGAGGGTGTATAATGCTAGTCTAAAACGATGAAATATAGATATGAAATCATGCAAGAAAATCCATTGTCAAAAAATCAATCAACAGCTTACAACACCCTCAAGCAACATACATCAAAATTCCTCATCAATTCTTATAATAAGTCTGAGATTTATAGCTCAAAACATAGCAAAGCAGTCACAACTTTACATAGCTTTAACATAGTGTGCAGTGAATTTCATAATAAGTAAGACCCATTTGTGAATCAACTTTAAACCATGCAATTTGAGTAAAAGGAGGCTTGGGTATCATGGGTAAAAGGAACCCATGAAAGAAACCCACATACCTTAGCTTGGATGAACTTAGTGAAGATTGGAGATGGAAACTTAAAGCTTGAAGAATAACCTTGAAGGAAAACCTTAGTTCCGGATGAGGGTTTGAGACTTGAGTCTTGAGAGAAATATAAAACTAAGGGTTTGAGTGAGTATTGAGAAATGTCTTGGGTGACATGAGAGTGAAATAATGCTAAGTATAGGTGTTTTCTCGTGTGGGAAGGCTCAGGACCATGACTTAAAGGTCTTGGACCGAAATTTAAAAATTGGCACTGAAAACAACAAGGGCGCGTCGCGAGGTTAACGCAGAAACAACACTGGAATTCGTCACTTTAAAAATTGAAATTGTGATTCATTCGCTCTAAAATTAGGGTTAGACCCTTTTTCCCCTAATTTTGACCCCCTGAACATGAATATGAGGTCAAATTTTTGATATCGCACATGAATCTTGAGATATCTAAAATTTAAAATTTCGAGCATTCCGACGCACATCTCGGGCACTTTTTATGGTCGTTTCAGTGTTCCAGGATGAGCTTATTGTAGTATTCCATTAGGAGATATGGGAGTCTAGCCCAGATGGCCATGTGTGTTATGGTTTCTAGTTGGGGGGTGAATTTAGTCTCCCACTTATGCACAAACACAAAGTTACCCACCAGAAACCAAGGTCCTTTATAGAGCACCTTATTGCAGTTAGCCTCCATGGAAAATTTGGCAATATGGTAATAGTTGTCGAGATCTATGAGTGTAAGGGGCTCCGTGGGTTTCCAGGTGTCGACGAGCTTGTTCTGTAGGTAGACGTAGAACAATCTCCTTCCAAAGACTTTGATAATAACTGATGTTCTCCAAGGGTGGTAGAGTTGTTGCATTTCTTTCTTTGACAGGTGGATCGCCTCTTGTGGGGAGGGTTTTTGGTCCAAGTCCATAGTATCCTGGGGGTGGTAAGGGTAGATCTGCTGGAGTTCATTTCTTTTCTCCATGAGCTTATCTTTAAAAGTTAGTCCTGCGGGGTGAGCCTTGGCCTCCTGTTGTAGAGGATCATGAGAAAACATATATATGATTCAAGTTAATTTTTTATTCAATATTTGAAATTTATAGTAGAATCAATTAAATTTGGATTTGCTAAAAAGTCTCATTGAAATACAAAGTGCTCTTTGAAATGTTTTGCTTCACATAAAAATTCTTGAAATATAGATATAATTAAATTTTAACATTTAAAAATACAAATTTGGAAGTAATACAATTCTTAAACTCACACTCTTTCTTGGTTTTTTTCTGGTGTGTTAAAGATGAGAATTGCACCTCTGTTTATAGTAGATTTTAGAGGTGTGAACAAACACTCCATCTTCAAAAATTAATGGCTGCAATATCTTCATTTTTAATAGTGGCAAGTTCAACAATGATGGTTGTTCAACAATGGTGGCTGGACTTCTTCAATTCTCCCCCTCCAGCCAAATCTAAAACAGGCATCCTCGCTATATCTTTGCATAGCTCTAACTTCTCTCGAGTCACCACTTTCGCTAGCATGTCAACTGAATTCTCCTTCGTATGGATCTTCATTAGACTCAATAGTTGTCGATCCATCACTTCGCGTATCCAACGATATCGAATATCAATATGTTTTGTACGAGAATGGTACATGGAGTTCTTGCTCAAGTCCAGAGCACTCTGACTATCACAATGTACATTATATTCCTTTTTCTTGATTCCAAATTCTTGGAGATAACGCTTTAACCACAATATCACTTTTCCAGCTTCTGCGGAAGCAATGTATTCTGCTTCGGTTGTGGATAAAGCAACACACTTCTATAGTCTTGACTGCTATGAAATAGCTCCCCCTACAAAAATGTAAATGAATCCTGAAGTAGATTTCTTAATATCAAGATCTCCGGCCATATCTGCATCTGTATAGCCCTCCAAAATTGGATCAACTGCCCCGTAGCAAAGACATAATTCTATTGTATCCTTAAGGTACCTGAGAATCCACTTTACTACCTCCCAATGCTCTTTCTCAGGGTTGGAGACAAAATGACTCACCCTTCCTACTACATAAGCAATATCTGGCCTCGTACACACCATCGCATACATCAGACTTCTGACTGTTGAAGAATATGGTACAGACGACATCTACCCAATCTCTTCCTTGGATAAGGGACATAATCTCTTGCTCAAATTAAAATGGTTGGCTAATGAAATGCTAATTGGTTTGGCATTGTTTATGTCGAATCATGCAAGCACTCATTCAATATATTTTTCCTAAGATAGCCATAACCTCCGGTTCTTCCTGTCTTGGGTGATCTGCATTCCCATGATTTGTTGAGCTAGTCCTAAGTCTTTCATGTCAAAAGTCTTAGAGAGTTCCTTCTTCAGCTGGTTGATCTTCGTTGTGTCTTTCTCCACGATCAGAATATCGTCTACATATAGTATAAGAGCAACAAAATTTCTGTCAAAACACTTCTGAATGTAAACACATTCATCTGCTGAAGTTTTATTTTACCCTTGACTCGCCATGCATAAGTCAAACTTCTTGTACCACTGCCTAGGTGTCTACTTCAGACTGTACAAGCTTTTCTTCAGTGTGCATACGAGGTTATCTATCGAAACCTCAAAACCTTCTGGATGCTCCATGTAGATTTCTTCCTCTAAGTCTTTGTGAAGTAAAGTTGCCTTTACATCCATCTATTCAAGCTCCAAGTTCATACTTGCGACCATTCCAAGTATGACTCTAATTGAAGTCATCTTGACTACTAGTGAAAATATCTCGTCAAAATTGATTCCTTTTTTCTGTTGGAATCCTTTGACTTTAAGTCGTACTTTATATTTCACCACTTTTTCGCTGCCATCCTTTTTCAGTTTGAACAACCATTTATTTTCCAGTGCCTTCTTCCCTCGTGGAAGTTATACAATCTCATAAGTCTGATTTTTCAACAGAGACTCCATTTCATTCTACATTACGAGAAACCACTTTTCTTTGTCCTTATGAGATACTGCTTCATGGGAACTCTCTTGTTTTCCATCTTCAGTAAGTAGAAGGTACTCGAATTCTGATATCATCTCGATGGAATCCAACCTCGTTAAAATCTATGAAGTTCTGGAATAATTTGAGGAGATCCACCATCGTCTTAGCCTTGTGATAGTCCTGGAACATCTGTCAGATAGGGTTGTGGCTCCCCCTGCTCAGCACCGTCACTTTCCTCATTGTCTTCTACTTCTGGAATATTTTTGGCACAATATCACCATCCATGATTGGTTTTGTTGCTGCTTCTGGCATCTGATCTGCAACATTTATCTTATGAGACACTGTGGGTTTTTCAATGTCATGAATTATCTGGCTTTCATTGAAAACCACGTCCTTACTTTTGATCACTTTTTTCTCCTTTGGATCCCATAACCTGTATCCAAATTCTTCATCTCCATAGCCAATGAAAATGCATGGACTGGTCCTTACATCTAGCTTCTGCCTGAGCTCCTTGGATACATGTGCGTACGCTAAACACCCAAATACTCTCAAGTGACAGTATGATGAATCCTTTCCAGACCAACGTTTCTCCAAAACTTTCAAATCCAATGGTACTGATGGACATCGGTTGATCAAGTAACAGGCGGCTCTGACTGCTTCTCCATATAATGGCTTTGGCAGCTTAGCCATATTGAGCATGCTCCGAACACGTTCCATGATTGTTCG
>JAOTQR010015220.1:0-17634 GCA_025774065.1 Solanum ossicruentum
ATATCAAGTACAGAAGCTCATTTCATCATATAGTCAATCCTATCATATCTCCTGCTTTGGAATTTCATTTCCACACGAACCCCTAACCGAACATTTTATAGAACACTTGAGGGGTGTAATGGGGGTAAAAGACCATGAAATTCAGAGATGAAATCATACAATAAAATCTGTGGTAAAACTATCATTCAATACCTTGCAACACCCGCAAGACATTGACATTAAAATTCCTCATCAAATCCAACATTAGATCCAAGATTTAGAGCTCAAAATATGCTAAAACAACCATACTTTCGTGAACCAAAATCACTGTACAGTAAATTTCTCAATATACAAGAACCACATGTAAAATCAACTTTAATTATACAATATTAGTAAAAAAAGAGGCTTAGGAACCATGGGTGGAAGGACCCAAAGGCTCAACACCACATAGCTTAGCTTTCGAGAAGCTCTTAGTGAAGATTGAAGATGCAGACTTGAAGCTTGATGAAAATCCTTAGCTCTGGATGAGGGTTTTGGGACTCGAATTTTGGAGTGAAAATATGGCTAAGTGTTTTAGGGAGTATTGCGAAATGTTTTGGATGATATAATGGTGAAATTTGGCTAAGTATAGATTAAAACATGTTTGGGAAAACATGGGCCCAACACTTAGAATATTTGGACTGCACATGAAAAACACTGCCAGGGAAAATACACCTCTCCACGTAGTAGAGAGGTCACGGAGGCAAAATTGTACATGAGCTCGCCCTTGGTTCGTAGCTCCAGGGGCGCGGATTGCTCTTTGAAAATCGTCACTGAAAAATTTATAATTGCTAATCTTGCGCTCTTAAATCAGGGTTAAACTCTTTTTCACCTAATTTTGACCCTCTGATCACAAAAATGAAGTTGGATTTTCAAAATAACGAATGGATTTTCATATATATGAAAATTAAAATTCTGGGCATTCCGAGGCATATTTTGGGGCACATTTTGGGTTGTTTCAATGTCTCCCCTTTGGAACATTTTTCTCCAAATGTAAAAGAGATGTATAAAAACAAGAGCAATCATGAACAAATCATCCCCAACAAGAACGCATCATAACATGTAAAACACCATTTTCAAAATCTCAATATAAGTGTAAATCATTATAAGTTTACCAACTTAAACATGAATGCATATGAATGACATAGGGGCTGAAATGTAATACTGAAATCACATATGGGACTTAGACCTATTAAATTAGGCTTGAGTGGAGTGGAAAAGATAATGATACCGCCTTTGCATACCGCTTCGGCCTTCCATGTAGCACCTTCCACTTGTTGGTTCCTCCAAAGGACCTTAACGGATGCCACCTCTCTGTTCCTCAATCTCTTTACTTGCTTATGCAAGATCTAAACCGGAACCTCCTCATAAGTCAAGTTACCCTCAACAATACCCACGACATCAAGAGGCACAATGGCATTACAATCACTAACACATTTTCTCAACACAGAGACATGGAACACCGAATGGACCAAATTCATTTCACTACGCAACTTCAACTCATAAGCTACCTTGCCAGTGCTCTTTATTACCTCATAAGGACCAACATACCTTGGACTGAACTTCCACCTTTTACCAAAAGACGCCACACCTTTTATTGGAGAAACTTTCAAATAGACCCAATGACCCACTTGGAATTCTAGGTCGCTTCTTCTTACATCGGCATAGGATTTTTGTCAACTTTGGTGTGTCCTTAACCTTTCCTTGACCTTCTCAAGAGTATCCATAACCAGATCTAGGCCCAATAAAGCCACCTCTCAAACCTCAAACCAACCCACCGGTGATCTACAATGTGTCCCATAAAGAGCCTCAATAGGAGTCATACTGATGCTAGAGTGATAGCTATTGTTGTAGGAAAATTCAATCATTGGAAGATGGTTATCCCAACTACCTTTAAGCTCCAAGACACGAGCCCTAAGCATATCCTCAAGTGTTTAAGTTGTCCTTTTAGCTTGGCCATCCGTTTGAGGGTGGAAGGCGATGCTAAGGTGAACTTTTGTACCAAGACCCCTTTGAAAAGACCTCCAAAAGTGTGAAGTGAATTGTGCACCATAATCTGATACAAGGGATAAAGGAACCCCATGTAACCTCACTAACTCATGGATGTACAACCTTGCATAATCTTCAGCCCCATATGTAGTCTTGACCGGTAGAACGTGAGCTGATTTTGTCATCCTATTAACCACCACCCATATGGAATCAAAATCTTTCCTAGTCTTGGGAAACCTAACCATAAAGTCCATATTAATCACCTCCCACTTCCAAGTAGGAATCTCTATGTCTTGGGTTAGGCCACCCTGCCTATGATGCTCGGCTATGACTTGTTGACAACTATGGCAACCAGAAACAAATTTGACAATGTCCCTCTTCGTGCCTCCCCAACAATACACATCGTTCAAGTCCTTATACATTTTGATGGAACCGGGGTAGATAGAATAAGAAGAATTATGGACCTCATCAAGAATTCTTTCCCTTAAACCACCAACACATGGCACACACAACCTACCTTAGTATGTAAGAGCCCCATCTCCCCCTTGGGAGAAAAACTCTATTTTTCCCTCTTTTACCAAGGCCTTCAATTCAAGCAAGGAAGAGTCAAGATGTTGTTTTGCTATCACCTCATCAACCAAGGAAGATTAAGAACCATCAACAACTACACCATTACCATATCTTCCAATCTAACCCCCAATCTAGACAATCTATGCGCCTCCTTAGCCATCTCCCTGTAACTACCATCTACACGTGCTAGGCTACCCATAGAAACCTGACTCAAAGCATCCGCCATAACATTTGCCTTACCCTGATGGTAATGCACACTCATCTCATAGTCCTTAAGAAGTTCTAGCCACCTTCTTTATCTCAAGTTGAGATCTTTTTGAGTGAAGACATATTGGAGGCTCTTATGATCGCTGAAGACATCTATATATACCCCATAAAAATAGTGACGCCATATCTTCAATGCAAATACAACGACGACTAACTCTAGATTATGGATAGGGTGATTCCTTTCGTACACTTTGAGTTGCCTAGAAGCGTGTGCTATGACCTTACCATTTTGCATTAGCACAAAACCCAAACCAACTCTAGATGCATCGCAATAAGCAACAAAACCTTCAAGCCCATCCAGTAGTGATAATGCAGGAGCAAACACAAGCCTATCTTTCAATGTTTGGAGGTTTTTCTCGTATTCATCGGTCTACCCAAACTTAAAATTCTTTTGAGTCAATTTTGTCATAGGGGAAAAATGGAGAAACCATTCACAAACCTTCTATAATAACCAGTAAGGCCCAAGAAACTCCTAATATCTGACAAGGTCAATGGTCTAGGCCAATTCCTAATCATATTGGTCTTCTTAGGATCCTTTTTAATACCATCCCCCGACACCACATGACCTAATAATGCAACCTCCTTCAACCAAAACTCACACTTTTCATATTAAGCATACAATCTCTCCTTCCCCAATCTTTGCAACACAACCCTCAAATGACCCATATGCTTCTCTCTACTATGTGAATAGATCAAAATATCATCAATGAAAACCACTACAAAGGAATCAAGGTAGAGTTTGAAGATCCTATTCATTAGGTCTATAAAGATAGCTAGTGCATTAGTCAACCCAAAGAACATCACCACAAACTCATAATGCCCATAGCTAGTCCAAAAAACCATCTTTGGAATATCACACTCCCTCAACCTCACTTGATGATACCCGGACCAAAGGTCAATATTAGAGAAGAAGCTAGCCCCTTACAATTGATCAAACAAATATCAATTCTTGGTTTTAAGAGGATATCTACTCTTTTTAGGGACCATATTGAGTTGCGGAAATCAATGCACATTCTAAGTGACCTATTCTTCTTTTTCACAAACAACACCGGAGCACCTCAATGTGATTGAATAGTTTTAATAAATCCCTATTCTAACAAATCTTTCAATTGCTCTTTTAACTCTTTCAACTCCTCTGGGGCCATACAGTAAAGGGGAATAGAGATAGGTTGCATATAGTGAGAAGATCTATGCCAAAGTCTATCTCCCTTTCGGGAGGGACACCAGGAAGGTCATCTGGGAAGATATCAAGAAACTCGTTTACAATGGGGACCGACTCAATGGAAGGGACCTTGGACTCCACATCTTTAGCCCTCACAAGATGATACAAAAACCCCCTAGAAATTAACTTATGTGCTTATATGTATGAAATGAATCTACCCTTAACCACCACATCTTGACTTTCCCACTCAAGGATGGGTTTATTACAAAATTGGAACTTGACCCTACGGGTTCCACAATCAATAGAAGCATAGTAGGCATGCAACCAACCCATCCCAAGAATAATGTCAAACTCTACCATGTCTAATTCAACAAGATCATAAGGCAGCAACTTATTCAAAATGCAAATAAGACAACTCCTATAAACTTTCCTAGCAACAATAGAGGCACCAATAAGAGTAGACACTTCATATAACTCAGGCAACAACTCAGGAACAAGATGGAACTTTTAAGCAACAAGAGGAGTAACAAAGGAAAGAGTGGCATCCAGATCAATCAAAGCATATACATTAAAGTCAAAGATTTTCAACATATTGGTAACAACATTAGGGACCTCACCAACCCCTTGCCTTCCATGTAGAGCATAAAATCGATTGTGCCTTAGGGCACCACCTTGAGGACCACCTCTCCCCAATGGGACTGCATTAGCACCCCAGACCATGCCAATGTTTCTTGGATAATCTACCTTCTTGTGACAAAGCTCCCCACATTCATAGCATGTATGAGAACATCTCAAGCATGGGCCCCTATGATTATTTCCATATCTAGGACACACTTCATTAGGATCCATTCCACCCATACCTTGAAGCCTAGGGAAGTCATTGGCAAACCCCATATTAGTAGCATGAGGAGACCCTTGGCCTTGATGAAATCTAACACCCTTTTGAAACCTACCTTCAAAATGGACCCTGTTGGCCTCATGACTCTTCTTCGGTCTCAAAATTTCTTCCTCCATTTGCTCGGCATGAGTCATCAACTGAGATAAGTCCATGTCACCAATTAGCAAGGTGGACCGACATTCTTCACTCAAATCGGAGACCCCTATCACAAATTTATTCATCCTTGATCTAGGATCGGCTACTAAATGAGGAGCAAACTTTGGAAGTTGATTGAACTTGATGACATACTCCCTCACACTCATGGCACCTTCTTTCAAGTTCATAAACTCTACCAACTTTGCTTCCCTAAGCTCAAGAGGGGAAAACCCATTAAGGAAGGCCAATTTGAACTCCTCCCAAAGCACCACATCACTAACCCCATTCTCACCCTTCCATTGCTCATACAAAATTTGGGCTACCCTATTGAGTTGGTACGTCGCCAACTCTGCCTTTCATTTGGTCCAACACCCATGATATTCAAGATTTTGTAGACCTCATCAATGAACACTTGTGGATCTTCGTCCACCTTTGACCTATATAAAACCGGAGGATTCATCCTCAATAAAGTCTCTTAACCTAGCTCCCGGGTTAGTTTCTTGAGGGACTTGGGCCCCTTGTTGAACTTGCTTGACCACCACTTGGGCAAGCATAATAAGAGCATCCTGAAGCTCACCATTGGTAGGTTGCTCCTCGAGAGTTTGGGCCCATCTTCCTCTAGTGTTTGGCATGATCTAGCATAGAAAAGAACAATCGTTAGGGGGGGAAAACTCACTACAACTCTATAGCATGACACAGAACATGAAGAAGGAAAACATTTTCTAAAACGCCTCATAGCCTCCTACTCATAGTCTTGGCACGCTTCACAACCATGAATAGGACTCTAATCGATGCAGTGTGTTGGACACCGATGATCTATCAACCTAGTGCTCTGATACCAAGTTTGTCATGACCTAAGCCTAGGGCCTAGACATGACACGGCGAATAGGGAACCCGAAGGAACCCCAATCAAGCCTCTCAACTTATCATTACACAACATTGGTTGTGAAAGCATTTAAAAGATATCAAAAAAGATTAAGGGGCAAAGGGGGCTAAGGGATAGCTTGCAAAACAACATCAATAAGGGCTAAGGAGTCATTGCTCATAACATAGTTACAACTTCTCCAACAAACACCTCTAAATACATAGATAGAGTGGGGTCCAAGACAAGGTAACTGGGCTCACCCTCATAGCTAAAATAGAACATAAGAAAGTGTCTTAATACATAGATAATAGCAACATAGAGTAAGGTCCCCGAAGTGGAGGACTTACCAACTCGCTTTGAGTAGAACCAATTTAGCTATGTGGAGGAAGAGGATGACTAACTTGAGCACCGATTCCTGCATGGTGATATCATGTAGGTAAGAGTATACTTTTGTACGTTTGAATGTGCTAAGTATGTGGGATGCAATGCAACAATCGATGCATATCATACTCAAAATGCAAACATTAGACAATAGGCATAGTATCACAACATGACATGTTTATTCTATGCATAGTAAAACATTCTTAAGTAGCTCATGCTCATATCGAATATCATATGCGCAGAAGAGACCAAGCTAGAATCCCAACTTTGATTGAGAGATATCATTCACACCTGGACACCCTGGAGGCAAGGTACATACCCCCTCACATGATTGATGCCATTCACACACCTGGACACCCTGGTGGCAAGGTCCATACCCCTTACATGGTTGATGCCATTCACACATGGACACCCTGGTGGCAAGGTACATACCTCTCACATGGTTATCCGGGCTCCTATACCTTCCAGACCAGGCATGGTCTAATACAACACATTATATAAAACATATATACATATCATGTACATAAGATCATTTCATCACCAAATAGTCAATCCTATCATATCTCATGCTTTGGACTTTCATTTCTACAAGAAACCCTTGCCGAATATTTTATCGAACACTTGGGGGGTGTAATGGGGGTAAAAGACCATGAAATTTGGAGATGAAATCATGCAAGAAAATATGTAGTAAAACCATCAATCAACATGTTGCAATACCCCCAAGACATTCACATCAAAACCCCTCATCAAATCCAATATTAGATCTAAGATTTGGAGCTCAAAACATGCTAAAATAACCATACTTTCATGAACTGAAATCACTGTGCAGTAAATTTATCAATATGCAAGAACCACATGTAAAACCAACTTTAAATCATGCAATATAGTAAAAAAGAGGCTTAGGCACCATGGGTGGAAGGACATAATGGTTCAACACCACATACCTTAGTTTTGGAGAAGCTCTTGCTGAAGATTGAAGATGGAGACTTGAAGCTTGAAGAAAATCCTTAGTTTCGGATGAGGGTTTTGGGACTTGAATTTTGGAGTGAAAATATGGCTAAGTGTTTTGGGGATATTGGGAAATGTTTGGATGATATAAGGGTGAAATTTGGCTAAGTATAGATAAAAATATGTTTGGGAAGACTTGGGTCCAACACTTAGAATATATGGACCGCACATGAAAAACACTGCCAAGGAAAATACACCTCTTCGCATCGCGGAGAGGTAACGGAGGCAAAATTGTACATGAGCATGCCCTTGGTGTGTCACGCCAGGGCCACATATTGCTATGTGGAAATTGCCGCTTAAAAATTTATAATTTCTAATCTTTCTCTCTTAAATCGGGAGTAGACCCTTTTCACCTAATTTTGACCCTCTGATCACAAATATGAAGTCGGATTTTCGAAATAACAAATGGATTTTATGATGTATGGAAATTAAAATTTCAAATATTTTGAGGGACATTTTTGTGCACTTTTTGGGGTCGTTTCACTAGATAGGCAAGTGAAGAGATTGACGAACAAGGAGGTGGTATCCGTTAAGGTCCTTTGCCGGAACCAGCAAATCAAAAGTGCTACTCGAGAGGCTGAAGTGGACATGCAAAAATGATATCCTTATCTTTTCCACTCCACTCAAGCCTAAGGTACCCCTATGTGATTTCAAGTCTTATGGGTTAAAACCTTTATGTCATTCATATGCATTCATGTTTAAGTTGGCAAGTTTATGATGATTTTACACTTACATTGAGATTTGAAAATGGTGTTTAAAATGTAATGTTGCACTATAGTTGGGGCTGATTTATGCATGATCATTCTTGTCGTGTATGTCTCTTTTACATTCAGAGATGAATGTTCCCAAAGTGGAGATATTGAAATGACCCCAAAAAGTGCCCGAAAACGTGCCTCAGAATGCTTGGAATTTCAATTTCTATATATCTCAAAATCCTTTCATTATTTCACAAATCCTACTTCATATTTGTGATCAGAGGGTCAAAATTAGGTGAACAAAGGTTAACCTCGATTTAAGAGCAAACAATTAGGAATTTCAATTTTCATACTTTTTCTTATCCAGAATAGATCTGTGACAGCACCGCGACGCGCAGCGGTCACAAACAAGTATTATTTTGGCCTTCGCAACAGGTCCGCGTCGCAGACCAGACACGGACTTGAGTATTTTTTTCCAATGATATCTATCTCATTCCAAAGATTTTGGGTCTTGAGCCTAAGTGTTCCCAATCGTGTTTTTTACCCATACTTAGTCAAATTTCACCCTCATATAATCCTAAATATTTCCCAATACTCACTCAAATATTTAGTCATATTTTCACTCCCTAAACTAAAGTCTCAAAACCCTTACCCCAAGCTAAGGTTCTCATTCAATCTTCAAGCTTCAAGTCTCCATCTCTAATCTTTACCAAGTTCATCTCTAAGCTAAGGCATGTGGGTTTCTTTCATGGGTTTCTTTCACCGAAGATACTCAAGTCTCCTTTTACTCAAATTGCATGATTTAAAGTTGATTTACAAATGGGTCTTGATTATCATGAAATTCATTGCACATTATGTTAAAGCTATGTAAAGTTGTGACTTTTTTGCTATGTTTGCTATAAATCTTTGATCTATTGTAAGACTTGATGAGGGGTTTTGATGTATATTTCTAGAGGGTGTTATAATGTGTTGATTGATGGTTTTACAATGGATTTTTTCACATGATTTTAGCTCTATATTTCATGGTTTCATACTAGCATTATATACCCTATAAGTGTTTGATAAAATGTCTGAATGTGATTTCTTGAGGAGTTAGAGGTCCAAAGCATGAGATATGATATGATTGACTATATGATGATGAAATGAACTATATATATAATATATTCTATGTAAATTGTTGCATTAGACCATGCTCGATCAGGGTGACCTAGTTGAGGGGTTAGCATCTTAACCACTAGGGTGATGGGTGCTACCATCACTAACCTTGATGAGGGGTTTGTACCTCACACACTAGGATTATGGGCGCTATCATCACTAACCTTGATGAGAGGTTTGTACCTCACACATTAAGGTGATGATTGCTATCACAACTAACCTTGATGAGGGGTTTATACCTTACACACTAGGGTGATATGCGCTATCATCACTAACCTTGATGAGGGGTTTATACCATACACACTAGGGTGATGGGTGCTATCATCACTAAACTACCAAGGGGTTTGTACTTTGGAATCTAGCTTAGTCTCTTCTACACATATGATATTCTATATGAGCATGAATTACTTATTATGCATTGATCATACATGTAAGGTTGTTATAAGTATGTCTATTGCCTACTATAATGCATTTTTATTATGATGCTCTTGTTTCCATTGCACCCTACATACTTAGTACATTCAAAGATAATAACGCTTACTCTATGCCTGCATGATATATCCATGTAGGAACCGATACCCAAGTTGATCATGTTGATCCCCCACGTCGCTAGTTCAGTGCTATTCAATCTAGTTGGCGAGTCCTCCACTCCAAGGAACTTAGTCTGTGATTCTCCTATTCTGTATTGAGACCTTCTTCTTTATTAACTATTTTGACCATGAGGCTGAGCCAAATTACTTTGTCTTTTCCCCGGTTCTTTTCTATGTATAGAGGTGTTTGTAGGACATATTATATATCAATGCTAAGAGCCTTGAATCTATTGTTCTTGATGTCTATGATATGAGCTTGTCTTTTGTCTCTTGATTATGATGTTGTGCATGCTTTCCCCTAGTCCAATTGCCCCTATTCTTACTCTTTTTGTTGCGTCTATTACTTCTGCGACCAACGAAATGTAATGATGTTCTAAGAGGATTGCTTGGGTCCCTTTGGGTTCCCCTTATGTCGTCTCACGTGTAGGTCCAAGATTGGATTGTGATAAATTGGGACCCGAAGGGACCCCATACAAGCCTTTTATCATATCATACACACATCGTTGGTCACGGAAGCAATTAAAACACAAGAAAAACAAAAACTAGGGAAATTGGGACTAAGAAAAGAGTTTAATAATTAAATAACATAGATGACTCAATGCTCAAGCATAATATATAACTGGTCCACCAACACCTCCAGACATAGAACTTAGTGAGGGCTAAGACATGTAACCGGGCTCGCCCTCATAATGTCCAATATCAACATAAAGAAGTTTTCAAAATAAAAAGAGAAAGTACATAGTGTCCTCGAACTTGAGGACTCACCAAGCTTACCTTCAAGATGTAAAACTAGCTACGTGGGAGAGTGTAGATGATCAAATAGAGCTTAAGATCCTACATGGTAACATTATGTAGGCATAGAGTGTGTGTTAGTATGTTTGAATGTATTAAGTATGATGGATGCAATGCGACAAGTGATAGACAATATAGTCAAAATGCATAATGATAATCAATAGATAACATAATTACAATATAATATGTATGATCAATGTATAAGTAAATCATGTTTTGCAAATCATTCATCTTATATAGAACATAATATATAAATATGGGAAGAAACGTTAGCCAACATAAACCATGTGAGCTAGTCCATGGAGTCCCATGTGTACCCTACACCAGATGCAAGGGGGAAGTTACTTGCCAAGGTGAACATCCTAATGCCTAAGTAGATCCACTAAGCCTTGTGGGAACCAGGTACTTGTCTCTAGTTCATAGACTCGGGTACTCACCTCAGCCTTTATACTTAGGGTACTCTCCTTTTAAGGATGTGGGTACTCACCTCTAATACCTTCACCTATGGCGGCACGTAGTTTTGGGACTTGGGTACTCGCCTCTAGTCCACTCGGTGCTAAGTATAACCCCACATAATATATAAGATAATTATAGCTTTAACAACTTTCAATAAACATAGAGACATGGCACAAGTAGCTCCTAACGTCATTGACCTAAAATGGTGAGCCTAACTTCAAATATAAAAATGAGTCATCATCAACATTACCCTTGCATTGACATCAACATCAACATCAAAGGCTTATAAGAGATAAAATCTTCGAGAAAAAAGGGCTTAATCCATCCCTAACACATCATCAACATTTTCATGACTTAAACACATCTTTAGGAAACCTAAAATCATCATGATGTCCCTTGACTCATAACTAAACCAATAGATCATCAAAACTTTAAGAATTTCAAAAAGGCATTTTATCAAACACTTGCAGGGTATGTAATACTAGTACAATATCATGCAATTCAAGAGTGAAATCATGCAAGAACAATAAACTAAAACCATCCATCAATACTTGGTAATATCCTCATCAAATATACATCAAAGCCCTTCATCAAATCTCAAGACAGATCATAGATTCATAGCTCAAAACATGCTTAAACAGTCACACTTTTATGAAACCCCAATATAGTTTATAATCAAATTCATATTAAGTAAGACTCATAAGTAAATCAACTTAGAAACATGCAATTTATGTAAAAAGGAAGGTTGGGCATCACTGGTGAAAGTACCCAGTGATTGAAACCGACATACCTCAATTTTTGAGAATCCCTTGATGAAGATTGAGATGAGAACTTTAAGCTTGAGTGATTTCTTTAAGATCCAAAATGAGATTTGGCACTTGAAGTTTGAGTAAAATATTTGTCTATGTGTTTGAGAGAGTATTGGGGAATGTCTTGTATAATATGAAGGTGAAATATGGCTAAGTATAGGTATTTTCATGCATAGGAAGACTTAGGCCCAAGTCCCGAAGGCCTTGGACTGGACAACAAAAATCTGGACAAAAATAACACTAGGGCGCGCCCTAGCCGAGTCGCTCCAGGGACCTATCTCCCACTCAATAGTCTTATGTATTTTTTTGGAATTTCGAAATTTGATACAGTTGCTCTAAAATCAGGGTAAGACTCATCTTCCTCCCAATTGTACCCCTTGATCAAGAATATGAAGTTGGATTTTCAATATCACGCACGGATTTTGAGATATTTGAAAATTACGATTATTGACACTTTCTAGGCACATTTTTGGTCACTTTTTGGGTTCATTTCAGTATCTCCCCTTTGGGAACATTCATCCTCGAATGTCAAAGAAACATATATGAGAAGAGTAATCATGAAGAAATAATCCCCAATAGAATGCAATAATATATTTAAGACATTATTTTTAAAATCTCAACATAAGTGTCAAAATCATCATGAACTTGTCAACATAAAATGAATGCATGCAAATGACATAGGGGATGAAACATAAGACTTGGAACCACAAAAAAAAGGACTTGAAATGTCATCAAAGCTTGAATAAAATGAAAGAGATACAAATATTGCTTCTCCATGCCCATTCTAGCTCCCCGAGAGACACTTTCGACTTGACGATTCTCCCAATGGGCCTCGACGAACACTACATCCTTATCAATCAACTTCTCCATCCTTCCATCAAATACCTCTACCCGGACCTTATCCTAAGCCAACTTATCCTCCACAAAACCTATAACCTCAAAGAGTTCTATGGCACTAGAGTTACCAACATATCTCCTCAACCTAGAAGCATGTAGAATCGGATGAACCATATCCATATCCATATCCATAGGCATTTCCCTTTTGCATGCAACCTCACCAATCCTCCTCGACACTTTACAAGGACTCACAAACCATAGACCCAATTCCCTTCTTGCAAAAATGGACCATACCCTTCATATGTTGGACTTCCATGTGAACCAAATCATTAAGACAAGCACATATAGCCTACCTTAGTGTCTAATGACACCATCTCCCCCTTGGAAGAAAACCTCCACTTCACCATCTTACACCAAACCATTCAATTCTAATAAGGCTGGTTCAAGATCTTGCTTCTCCTTTACCTCCTCAATCAAAAGAGATTGAAACCATCAAAACCACTACACTACCATTCTTGACATCCTCTAACCTAACTCAAAGTCTAGCCAATCGATGGACCTCTCTAGTCACTCTTGCCATCATCATCGACAACTCCATCCAACCTCATTCCTAAACTAGTCAACCGGTGAACTTCTCCAACCACCCCTTTTTGTCACCCCAAAGATTCCTACTTTCATTAATTAGCAAGCAACCTCACATTCATCAAAATTCACAACATCACCCTTAAAGATCCACAAGCTGTCCCTCACCTTCGGAAACAAACCACCATATTATCACCAAGGGACACTACAAAAATAACAAGGTAGGGATTAAAGACCCTATTCTTGAGATCTATAGACATAGTCGGTGCATAAATCAAACAAAATGGTACTAACCCAAACTCAAAATATCGAAAAGAATATCAAGAACCCATCGATCACCGAAACAACTCAATAAGAATGGCGTAGGTTCAACACCCCTAATTCTTCAAAATATGATAAATACAACCCTTAGCGATCAATTGGACCTTAAGTTAAGAAATGGACTTACTCCTTCACTACCACTTTACAATCCCCCACTCAAGGACGGGTTTATAAGGGAGTTAGTCTAACTCTGCAGGCCCTAAAATCAATGGAGACACAATATTCCTACAACTAATCCACCCAAACTATGACCTTACAATTCACCACATTTAATCCAACAAAATCACAAGGCATGACCTAAATGCAACATGGCCATGGAACAATACCTATGAAATTTCTAGCGATAATAGGCTCAACAAAAAGGGGGGGGGGTAGATACCAAAGGTTCACATAACAACTTGGGGAACACAAGAAGCCTACTAGCAACCAAAAGAAATAATGAAAGGAATAGTGGAACCCAAATCCATCAAAATCAAAACCTTCAACTTACTTGCAAAGTACCATGCCAAGCCTGGAGACCCCTAGAGGGATATGGTTGGGAAAGTCGACGACCATCCTTATGATATTTAGGGACCAACAGATAATGCCTCATCCTTGGCAACCCTCTTGTTTGAAGCATCATTGGACTCTTGACCTTGGAAGCTACCATCAAATCGAGCCTTCTTGGATCTCTCACTTTTCCTATTTCTAAGCTTCTCCCCTTCAAGTTGTTCGACATAATTCATGAGGCAGGACAAATCCATATCCCTTATCAACATAACAACATGACACTCCTCATTCACCAAATCAAACACACCCATCACAAACTTGTTCATCCTTGACCGCAGATTGACAACCAACTGTGGAGCATACTTGGAGAGTTGGTTGAACTTGAGGGCATGCTCCCTCACACTCATGTACCCTTGCTTTAAATTCATAAATTCCATCATTTAGGCCTCCCTTAGCTCAAGAGGGGAGAACCAGTTGAGAAATACCACCTTAAACTCCCCACAAGGAACAATATCATGATTTCCCATTCTACCTTCCATTGCACAAACCAAATTTGAGCCCCCCCTTTAGTTGGTAGGTTGCTAACTCCGCCTTTTCCTCTAAATAAACCCCCATGATAGAAAACACCTTGTACACCTCATCAATGAACTCTTGGGGATCCTCATCCACCTAAGACCCATAGAACTCTGGTAGGTTCATTCTTGTTAATTACCTCACCTTAGAGGCCAGAGTAGGATCATGAGGGGCTTGGGCCCCTTGGTTGATTTGATTAGTAATGGAATAAGCCAAGAAGGTTATAACATTTCAAAACTCAATTTCAGTAGCCCCTCCACCTTGAGGATCTTGAAGAGCTAGGTAGGCCAGTTATTCTTCGGGTGTATGAGCTCTTCTTCCTCTTGGGATAGGCAACATATAGCATAACAAAGAATAATTATTAGGGGAAAACCTTACCTTGACTCCTACAGCATGACATAGAGTAATAAGGGAAATATTACCTAGAACGTCTCATAGCCTCTTGCTTATAGTTGTGGTGCACTTTACAACCATGAACAAGACTCTAATCGATGTGGTGTGTTGGATACCGAGGACCATTAACAACCTAGTGCTCTGATACAAATTTTTCAGGACCTAGACATAGGGTCTAGACGTGACACGGTAAATGGGGACCCCGGGGGACCCAAACAAGTCTCTTAGCATATCTTACACATCCTTGGTCGCGGAAGCAATTAAACAATAAGAGAAACATAAAAAAGAAAAATTGGGACTAAGGGTTCAGAGTATAATACTTAAATAACATAGATGAGTCAATGCTCATACAAAATACATAACTTGTCCGACAACCCCTCTAGACATTGAACTTAGCGAGGGCCAAGACAAGCAACCGGGCGCACCCTAATAATGTCAAATATTAACATAAAGAAGTTTTTGAAATAACAAGAGAAAGTACATAGTATCCTCTAACTTGAGGACTCATCAAGCTTACCTTCAAGATGTCAAAATAGCCACGTGGGGGAGTGTAGATGATCAAGTGGAGCTCCGGATCCTACATGGTAACATCATGTAGGCATAGAGTATGCGTTAGTATGTTTAAATGAACTAAGTATGTAGGACGTAACGCAACAAGAGATAGGCAACATAGTGAAAATGCATAATGATAATCAATAGATAACATAATAGCAATATGACATGTATGATCAATGCTTAAGTAAATAATGCTTTGTAAATCATCATCTTACATAGAATATAATACATACGTGTGGAAAGAAACCTTAACTGACATGAACTATGTGAGCTAGTCCATGGAGTCCCAATGTCTACCCTACACCAGAAGAAATGGGAAAGTTACTTGCTAAGGTGAACATTCTAATGCCTAAACGGATCAACTAAGCCTTGTGTGAACTGGGTACTCGCCTCTAGTTCTTAGACTCGGGTACTCACCTAAAGCCTTCATATTTAGGGTACTCACCTATTAGGATTTGGTTACTAGCCTCTAATCCCTTCACTTATGGTGACACGTAGTTTTGGGACTTGGGTACTCGCCTCTAGTCCACTCGGTGGTAAGCTAACCTCCATAGAATATATAAGATAACCATAGCTTTAATAAATTGCAATAAACATAGAGACACGACACAACTAGCTCTTTATATCATTAACCTCAAATGGTGAGGCTAACTTATAACATAAAATAGGTCATCATCAATATTACCCTTGCATTAAAATCAACATCAAAGGCTCACAAGAGATAAAATCTTTGAGAAAAGGGGTTTAACTCGACCCTACAACATTATCAATATTTTCATGACTTAAACACATCTTTAGAAATCCTAAAATCATCATGAAGTCCCTTGACTCATAAATCAACCAAAAGACCATCAAAACCTTAAGAATCCTTAAAAAGGTATTTTATCAAACACTTGGCAGGTGTGCAATGCTAGTACAAAATCATGTAACTCAATAGTCGAATCATGCAAGAAAAATCAATGTAAAAAAACTCACCAATACTTGGTCGCTCATGTAATCTATATCAAAACACTTTATCAAATTTCATGTCACGCCCCAAAGTCCGGTTAGGGCGGACTGGCACCCATTGCCGATAAGGCTAGGGAGAACCAATCTATATCTATAGCTTTGCATACATATTATAAGTAGTATCTATGTTTGGCATGCTTCTGAGAAGATAAACGGTTTTAACAAGTTAAAAGGAGATGCGTATAGCTAGGCCGTTGGGGCCACGATGTCTAAAATACGAGACATGACCAAACATTAGTTTACACTATTTACAAAGCCTCTAAGAAGGGAAAGTATCTACATATGTTCGGGACAGGCCCCGTCTGAATTAACTGGATAATGCAAACAGAAAAACTCTAAACACACACAAAGCTCCGAAGCAACCTGGAGCTCGGTCACTGCAGCTGAATGTTTTGTACTCTACTGGGGAGATCTATTAGCACTTGTACCTGCAGCATGAAATGCAGGTCCCCGGAAGGGACTCAGTACGAGATAACGTACTGAATATGTAAGGCAGCAAATACTGTATATGAAATAACAACTCAAATAAAACCATGCACTAGTGTAGAATAAGAGACCACCTTTAGTTATACTTTGGGATCGAGTACTTTATGTTCTTTATATCACTTTACCTTTACTGTATCATCTGTGCACATTATGTACTGTAAATGACCAACTGATCAGTGGTTGAACTGTATCGGGCTTGTCCCTTTGCTAGGTTATTTCTTAACCCCCTCGAGCTATCCCCCATAATAAGATGTTTCCCTGTCTAGGTGATACTTCCACCCCTCAGGATATCGGGATCGTCCCTTTGCTAGGTTATTCCTTAGCCCCCTCGGGCTACCACCCGTGATAGGATCGTCCCTTTGCTAGGTGTTACTTCCACCCCTCGGGCTACCACCTTTGAGATTTTTATTTTGGTGGTCATAATATTGGAGCTATAAAGCTGTATATGCAACATGTGCCATGTAAATAATTATACCATACAATATGGAAATGAAGAGAGTATGTTACATAGACAATGGAATACATATGAATTGAAGCAACTCATGAACTTTATTTAGCAACAAGAACTCATGTACTTAGTATCCATATATGTAAATTTGA
>JAOTQR010015268.1:0-17630 GCA_025774065.1 Solanum ossicruentum
TGAATAGGGTATTCAAGCCATTCTTGGATGTGTTTGTGATAGTATTTATAGATGACATTTTAGTATACTCAAGATCCAAAGAGGACCGTACAAAGCATTTACGACAAGTGTTACAAGTTCTTCATGATAGACAGTTGTATGCCAAGTTATCAAATGTCAATCTGGGCTAAAATCAGTGGCATTCTTTGGTCATATTGTATCTGAGGAAGGAATAAGGGTTAATTCACAAAAGATAGAGGCTGTGAGAGATTGGCGAAGACCAATTACATCCACGGAAGTACAAAGCTTCCTAGGTTTGGTAGGTTATTGCAGGAGGTTTTTTGAAGGTTTGTCTTCTATTCTGCACTCCTAACTAAGTTGACACATAAGGAAACCAAGTTCCAGTGGAATGATGCATGTGAAAGGAGCTTCAAGGAACTAAAAAATAGGCTAACTTCTGCATCAGTGCTAGTACTTCGAGAAGGATTTGAGGGGTATACAGTGTATTACGATACTTCAGGAGTTGTCTTAGGATGTGTACTGACACAACATGGTAAGGTAATTGCTTATACATCTATACAACTATGAGCACATGAGAAAAATTACCCAACATATGATCTTGAGCTAGCAACAGTTGTATTTGCTTTGAAAATATAGTGCCACTATTTGTATGGGGTTCACGTTGACATGTATACTGATCATAAGAGCTCGCAATACATCTTTAAGCAGAAATACCTAAACTTAAGACAATGGAGATGGCTGGAGCTAATAAAGGATTATGATGTTGATATACTATACCATCCGGGGAAGGAAAATGTGGTAGCCAATAATAAAGTCTTGAGGCAACTATGGATACTGGTGACCAGGCCATGGTAAGTCAAGGAGTAGCTAAGGATCTACAACAACTAGCTAGTTTGTAGTTCTCCTTCTTGAAACTCCAAAGGAAGGGGTTATTGTACACAATGCAGCAACATCTTCATTGGTAACAGAGCTGAAAGAAAAATAATTCGAGGATCCTATTTTATGATGACTTAAGGAAAAGGTAAATCAGGGTATGATGAAGGGCTTTGAACTTACAAAAAAATGGAGTACTTTATTGCCAAAATAGATTATATATGCCTGATATTAATGGATTAAGAAAGAGGATAATGGAAGAAGCCAATCATTCCTTATATTCCATCCATCCAGGATCAACTAGGATGTACCATGACCTAAAGGGAATGTTTTGATAGGGAGGTATGAAAAAGGACCTTGTAGCTCAATGTCCAAATTGCCAACAAGTGAAAGTAGAACACCGAAAGCCAGGAGGTTATATGTACTGTATAGAGCTTCCAACATGGAAGTGGGATATGATCAATATGGATTTTATTACTAGGATGCTTCACTCATTTCAGAAGTTTGACTCCATATGGGTAAGAGTTGATAGACTCACAAAGTAAGCACACTTCTTACCTGTCAGGAGTTATTATACAACTGAAGAGTATGCCAAGCTATACCTCAAAGAGATAGTCAGGATACATGGAGTCCCAGTCTCTATTATATCTGACTGAGGAACACAATTCACAGTGAGGTTTTGGAAGCACTTCCAAAGGAGTTTAGGGACACAAGTAAATTTGAGTACAATATTCCAACCTCAAATTAACGGTCAAGCAGAAAGAACCATTCAGACACTTGAAGCTATGTTGTGAGCTTGTGCATTGGACTTCAAAGGTAGTTGGGTGGACCACTTGCCACTTATTGAATTTGCCTATAATAACAACTACCACTCATGTATCAAGATGGCACCTTACAAAGCTTTGTTTGGAAGGAAGTATAGGTCGCCAATTGGATGGTTTAAAATGGGTGAAACAACCTTGCTTGGATCAGATCTCATACAACAAGCCATGAAAAAAGTTAAGGTAATACAGCAGCGACGAGAAATAGCCAAAGTCTTCATAAATCACATGTGGATGCTAGAAGGAGAGAACTGGAATTCGCAGTAGGGGATTGGGTATTTTTAAAGGTGTCTCCGATGAAAGGGGTTGTGAGATTTGGTAAGAAAGGACAATTGAGTCCACCTTACATAAGGCCATATAAAATTATTACGAAGTTCCAACAGGTTGCATATGAACTAGAGCTACCCCAAGAGCTTTCAATGGTTCATCGTGTTTTCCATGTCTCAATCCTTCCAAAAAGCATCGGTAACCCATCCCATATCACTCCTATTAAGAATGTGTAGGTTACAGAAGATGTCGCGTATGAAGAGGTACCTGTTGCTATTCTGGATTGTCAAGTTAAGAAGCTAAAGAATAAAGAAATAGCTTCAGTAAAGGTACTTTGCAAAAACCAGCAAGAAGAAGAAATAACATGGGAGGCCGAGGACGCAGTAAAATCAAAATATCCTTACTTATTTGAAGCTAAAGAGGAAGTCCAACATGCAGAATTTGGGCACAAATAGGTACTTGTGATTGAATACTTAGTGTATTGTCCAAAAGTTTGTTTAGATAAAGGTTTTAACTTGGTTAAGCTATCCAATTGTGATAACATTCGAGGATGAATGTTCCTAAGTGGGGAGGATGTAACACCCCACATTTTACATGTATTAATGCTATGTAGATGAAACATGATATGGTTTGGTCAAATTACCGCTAATTCTTAAAAGTGCTTGAATCTCGTGTTAATGGGTGATAAGTGTGTCTAATGCTTAAGAGGGTCGAGTGTATACATGTTTTATGTTAAATTGAGGAAATCACAGCCCTTAACAAAGTAAAAGAATTGAGGTGCTTGTAGGACTTAATAAGCTAATAGGTGAGTCACCTACTTGCTTAGCTTAAATTTGCCAGCTAAACGGAGCCGAGGCTCGACGTCGAATTTGTCCAAGTTCGATTATGAATAAAGTTCATGTTAAGGGGGTAAATTTAGCCCATGTTTTAGCATCATAAATGAACCTTATTTTCAGTCCAAGAAGAATGTAAAAAGGGCCCAAGTGTAACATAACCCACTTGACTATTTGGGCCTAAAACTAATTAAGAAAAAAGCTAGAAAATGGGCAGCCAAAGTCCATCAAATTTGAGACCCATTTAGGCCCAATTATGAGGGACAAACTGCTGCATAACAAATGTGTTAATCGGTATTCATGTGGGAGAAAAATTTGAAGAGAAAGTCATTCAAAGAGGTCATTAAAAATGACTCAAAAGCAGCCCTCTAGTCATTTCCAATTGAAACAAATTTTCAGTTTTTCAAATAAGTTTTCAGTTTTTCAAAAGACTCTTATCTTATCGTTATTTCACTTCACCAAACAGCTATCAAAACCTTCTAAGGTTCTTGAAGGAAACCATAATCTCGAAAGCAAAGGTAAGTAATCATAGTTGTATATTTAGTATGGCTTCTTCATGAAAAACAAGAAGTATATGCTAGCATGTTGTGCTAGAAATTATGGACAGCTTGTGTCCTAAGGATTGTTGTGAATTTTTCATGTTGTTCAAGAGGCTTTTCTCTTCTTGGTTGACTGAATTATGAAATAAGACTTATGTTGCTAATAAGGGATATTTTGTTAGTCATGTAATTAAGCTGTTGCACTACTTTTATAGCCTGCAAAGATGAATTGCTATACGACGTCGTAATTGTACTCTTAAAAGAAATTTGTGAGTTGAGAGTGGTAATATGTTGTTCCACGACCATCCCCTATTTTGGGATTCTTTGTGGACTATTTTGAGACTGGGTTTATGTGATAAAAATGTTGGAAACAATTTAGGTAAAGTTAAAATGAGTTCTGGATTGTTGATGTCGAAGTTTGGAGAAAGGATGTAATGATGTGCCGCTTGTTTGTATGTTCTGAAGAATTGTTATGTGTTGTATCTTGTGGGCTGTTATAAGAATTTTAAGGGTCTAAAACAAGATGTACATGACATGTTCATAAGAATGGTTATTAGAAAATACGATTATAAGTGAAAATGGTGAAGAAATATCTTCGCGTCGCTAATTAAATGTTCGCTGCCCAGATATTACTTTTTATGGTATTTGGCTGCTAAGAGTGTTTTCTCACTGCTAATACTAGTCTTATTGCCTAATATACTGTAGATAAATATTTGAGGAAAAACTCAGCCACTCCAAGGTAGTAACGAGGTCATATAACGAGGTATATAAGGCTACTTGATTTCATATCATTTGGCATGAAATATAGATCCCTCCTTGGTACATAAGGGCATTACCAACTCCGACACCACTATTAATCGTGTCTCCACTCATTCATATATTTACAGGCTACCATACATAATCACCTCTAAATCTTCATATACACGTGGATACCAAGTTATATGGGTTCTTGTTGCTAAAGAAAGTTCAGGAGTTATTTCATTTCATACGCATCTCATTATTTATGTAACATACTCTTTACATTGTCATATTATCTTATATGATTATTTACATATCATCTGCTACATCAACGGTCCTATAACTTTAATATTATGACCACCAAGAGAATAATCTCAAAGGTAATTGAAAGATAAAGCATATTGTTATTGATGGGTGGTAGCCCGAGGGGTGGAAGCATCACCAAGCCAGGGACAATCCTTTCACGGGTCATAGCCCAAGGGGTTAAGGAAGAACCTAGCCAAGGATGATACCGATATAGATTTACCACTGACCAGTTGGTCATTTGTATAACAGTTGTGCACAGATTATACAGTAAAGGTAAAGTAATGTAAAGAACATAAAGTACATGATAACAGAGTATGGTCAAAGGTGGTCTCTTATCCTACACCAGTGCATAGTTTCATTTTAATTGTTACTTCATATATAGTATTTTCGGCCTACATATTTAGCACATTATCTCGTACTGACGTCCCTTACGGGAGACCTACATTTCATGCTACAGGTATAGGTGCTAATAAATCTCCCTAGTAGAGTACAAGATATCCAGCTACTGATACCAATCTCCAAGTTTCTTTGGAGCTTTGTGTATGTCTAGAGCTTATATGTTTGCATTGTATAGTTAATCAAGGCGGGTCCTGTCCCGACTCTTACTAGATACTCTGTCTTATTTAAAGGCTTTGTAGACTATGTAAATTAAAAGTATGGTCATGTCTCGTACCTTAGACACCGTGGCCCCAACGGCCTAGCCATATGCATTTTCTTTTGGCTTGTTATTACCTTTTACTTTCTTAAAGGCACAATGAAGATAAAAATCCCTTATAATATATCTAATATGCATAGATATCGGTTGACTCTCCCGAGCCTTATAGGAAAAGGGTGCCGGTACATCCTAACGGGACTCGGGGCATGACATTAGGTTACCCTCACTGTCTTGATCATAGCATACTTTCATAGTTGAAGTCTTTGTCACGATTCGGACCTATGTTCTTAGAGTAACATGGCGAATGAGAACCCGAGAGTCTCCAAAGAAGCCTATGTGTACCCAAATTCACATCATCGGTTCGAGCCAATTCAAATAGTAAACATATAGTTCTAAGGGATAGGAAAGTAGAACTCAAGCTATGGAGATATCATAGGAAAATGAATTAACCTGGATTCACATAACACGTAGAACACAAAGACAATGCGGCAGGTAAGTATGACTCACTCAATGGAGGATATTTGGGACTTAGGATCTTCCACATTTCCACATCAAAACATACATACTTATCATAATTATCATATCCAAACCATAATAGCCATATCCAATAGATAACCATAATCTTAAACTCCAAACTATAACTCATAGCAAATATTTGTACAAGAGTCTACAAGATATCCAACAATACCTCTAGTTATAAGATGGGACGGAGGCCAAGACATATCCCAGGCTCACCCTCAAGTAAGGATAGAATAAGAAAAAGCTACATAAGATAGATGAATGGTGGCTTATCCTTAGAAGATAAAACTCACCACAATAAGTCAAATCTTGAGATCCCAACTAAAGTCTTATAGTGGATGATCATACTCCTCGGTCCCTACATGATGACATCATGTAGGCAAAAATATGCATTAGTACGTTTGAATGTACGAAGTATGCGGGGTGCAATGCATGTAACTTACCAAAACCTGCATATAATGTTAGATGACAAGGGCACATAATATAGAAAGAGATATAAATAACAAAGAATGTAATATAACAAGATGCGATGAAATTCATGATGCAGGAAATGCAAATGATGCTTATATATAGAGGGGATGTGCCCTCAACCGACATAAGTAAGACTAAACGAGCTATTACTTGGAATCCCGATGAAATCTCCTCATCGGTAAAGAGGTGGTATACTTGCCAAAGGTAAATCATATTTCACCTTACAAGCATTCTCATTTTGTATGAAGCAACCTTTCTTAAGGGCATCCCCATTTCGGATAGGATTTTCACATATAATATATCATATCAATTCTTCTCCTTATGAGCATCCCCATTTCGGAGGAAACTTTCCTTACGGGTATCCCCATTTTGAAAAGGACCTACGCTAGGCACATAGTTCAAGAAAAGGGGGAGGTCCCTAGGGGATTGCCCTAATGCTCCCAATCCATTGGTGCTAAGTTATCATCCCACAAAAATATATATACATACATATTTACTTGCTTTCAAAGAGATACAAGTCTTGTCAAGACATTTCAATGCACAATTAGGCTTAAAAGACAAACATCATTCAAAATTATTCATACTTAGGCTCAAATGCCAAAATCATACTTTCATAGTCATAATACTCATGCATAGGAATAACCCATTCATATACAAGATGGTACAAGCATCCAAAATGCACAAAGAGCCATAATCATAGACACGTATGTCATCACATTCTTGTCATAACCATAATCTTATCAAAAATCATATACTTAGAATAATTAGGCTTAACCCACTTCATAATTTCCATAAATATCCAATGTCACAAATGCATATACCATGAATGAAGTGAGAATCACATGGTAATTGATATTCAATCTAAAATCAACAATATAATATGAAACTCAAGCAAATATATAATTAAATCCACATTTAAAATCATAATATATTCATTCATGCATAAACAAGCCTTGAAAAGGAACATGCATATTCATTTTTTCAGAAACTCGATGTAAATCATCAGAATAAAGCTTAAAGTAACTTAAAATCATCAAATATGTACATTTCATGCATCAAATTTATTGAATAAATCGAAATAATGAAAACCAATATTCAAAGAGAGCTTAAATTTATGAAATTTGATTGAAAAGATTTAGGTCTCCTTGGTTGGCAGGAATCAAGGATCAAATCCACATACCTCCACCAACATGAAGAAGCCCAAAAGAATTTGATGAAGAATTTAGTCCTCTTACTCCTAAGTTGAAAATCTTCAAGAGTTCGCTGGAATAGATTCTAGAGTGACTTGAGTGAATTAGTCTTGAATGAGGGCTTTGGAATAAGTGTAGGAGAAACTTAGGAATATAAAGGGAGGGGTTTATGTCACGCCCAAAGTCCCATTAAAGCGTACTTGCACCCATTACCGATAAGGCTCGGGAGAACCAACCTGTATCCATTTGCTTTCTATACATATTATAAGGGATTTCAACATTCTACTTGCTTTTAAGAAAGTAAACAGTAACATCAAGCCACAAGGAAATGCATATGATTAGGCCATTAGAGCCACAATGTCTAAAGTACGAGACGAGATCACACTTTAATTTACATGGTCAACAAAGCCTCTAGATAAGAAAGAGTATCTGATAAGGTTTGGGATAGGCCTTTCCTCGACTAACTATAAACACAAAAATATAAGCTCTAGATACACAAAGCTCCGAAGCAATGTGGAACTTGGTAGCAACAATTAGATTTCCACTACTTACTGGGGAGAGCTACTAGCACTTATACTTGCAGCATGAAATACATGACTCCCATAAGGGACGTCAGTACGAGATAATGTACTGAATATGTAAGGCAGGAAATACTGTACATGAAATAACAACTCAAATGAAACTATGCACTGGTGTAAGGATAAGAAATCACCTTTAGTTATATTATGGAATCAAGTACTTTGTGTTCTTTTTATTACTTTACCTTTACTGTATAATCTGTGTACAAATGTAATACAAATGACCAGCTGATCAGTGGTAAATCTATATCAGGATCAATCACTACTAGGCTTTTCCTTTCACCCCTAGGGCTACCCCCCATAATGGGATCGACCCTGGTTAGGTGATTCTTCCACCTCTCGAGTTACCACCAATCAATAAGCAATATACTTTACTTTATCTTTCAATTACTTTTGGGATGATTCTTTTGGTTGTCATAATATTGTAGTTGTAGGATTGAAGATGTAACATGTGACATGTAAATAATCATACAAGACAATAAAAGAATGAAAAGATTGTGTTATACAAATAATAGAATGCGTATGAGATGAAACAACTTGTGAACTTTATTTAGCAACAAGGATCCATGTGTCTTGGTATCCAAGTATGTATGCAGATTTGAAGGTGACAATATATGGGAGCATATGAACATGTGAAAGAGTGGAGACATGTTTAATAGTTGTGTCGGAGTTTGTAAGTGCCTTTATGTGCCAAGGAGAGATCTATGTTTCAAGCTAAATAATATGAAATCAAATAGCCTTACATACCTCGTTGTATGACCTCACTATTACCTCGAGATAACCTTCCTTTCCTCCAAATATTTATCTATAAAATAGTAGGTGATAAAACTAAGATTGTCATCCAATAGATACATCTTGGCAGCCCAATCTCATTAAAAAATAACACACGAGCAACAAACGTGTAATTATCACCTCACACGTATTCTTTCAATATTTCCGCCTCTAATCGTATTTTCTAATATACATTATATTATAAATATAATGTGCAACCTGTTTTAATGCCATAATAGTCTCACAATATCCCGCAAAGCACAACATAGAATAATTATACACAACATATAAGTAGGTGGCATAAGATTAGGTCCCTTCGCTATATTTCGACGTCGACAATTCCAAACTTGTTCCAACTTTAACCAAATAGTCCCCACAATATATATACATAAAAATAGTTCTAAATTATTGAGAAAATAGTTCTAAAATATAGGGAGAATGTGAAGCAAAAATCTCCGATTATCAACCCACAAGTTCTTATTAAGGACACAATTACGATATCGCACAACAACTCATTATTTTGGACTGTAAAAATGGTGCAACATCCTTGTTATATCATTAAAAAATTAAACCTTGATAAAAACATAAATTCTACTTCATTATCCAGCCAACCAAAAAGAGAAAAGCCTCTTAATCAACAAGAAAAGTGCACTACAATCCTTAGGACACATGTTATCCAAAAATTTCAGCATAAACATAACTAGCCTAGTCTCTTTTTTTTCATAAGAAACCCATACTTAACACATACGTATTCTTACTTACCTTTATCCTCAAGGTGTAAGGATTCTCAAAGAACCCTATAATTCTCCTTGTGGCTGCTTTGCAAAGTTAAGAAAGTGTAGAGAGAAAGCTTCTGAAAGCTAGTTTTTTTTTTCCATGTTAGGAATGATTTAAAGGTGCTACTTGTAAGACCTTTTTAAAAAAGCCTTTGGATGAATTTCTTGTAAGGTTTAAGCCTAATATTATCAAGGTGCTGATGCAGCAGCTTGGCGCTTTCACTTGGGCCCAAATAGGTTTCAAAGTTGATGGGCCTTGGCTGGTAATTTTCCTAATTTCTCTTCACTTAGTTTTGGCCCAAATAGTCAAGTGGGTTGTAATGTACTTGGACCCTTTTAATATTCTTCTTGGGCTGAAAGTATAGTCTATTTATAATGCTAAAAAAGGGATAAATTTACACCATTAACACGGACTTTATCCATAACCGAACTTGGACAGATTCAACGTTGGGCCTCGTCTCCGCCTAGCGAGCATATTTAAACTAAGAAAGTAGGTGACTCACCTGCTAGCTTCCTAAGTCCTATAAGTACCTCATTCATCTCACTTCTTATAAGGTCACGATCTCCTCAATTTGACTTAACTTGTATACAATTGACTCTCTTAAACGTTAGACGTACATATCACCCTCTAATTTGAGATTCAAGCACTTAAAAAATAGGCGCTAATTTGAAAGAGGCATATGATTTTTCATGTGCATAGCACTAGAACATGTAAGGTAAGGGTGTTACATACCCCCCCCCCCAGGAATATTCATCCTCATGTGTTAGCATAATTAGATATCTTAACCATGTTCAAAGCAATAATCATTCAAGCTCACATACCTATTAAGGCCCCAATTCTGCATGTTTCACTTTCTCTTTAGCTTCAAATAAGTAAGAGTATTTTAATTTCATCACGTCCTCAGCCTCCGATGTTATCTCTTCCATTTGTTAATTCCTCCAAAGTACTTTTACTGAAGCTATTTCTTCATTCCTTAGATTCTTAATTTGACAATCTAGAATAGCAATAGGTACCTTTTCATAGGTAAGGTCTTCTGTAACCTACACATTTTCAATAAGAGTGATAAGAGATAGGTCACCTATGCAATTTCGAAGCATTGAGACATGAAAAACTAGATGAACCATTGAAAGCTCTTGGGGTAGTTCTAATTCATATGCAACCTGCCCGAACCTCTTAATAATTTTATATGGCCCTATGTAGAGTGGGCTCAGTTTTCCTTTCTTACCAAACCTCATAACCCCTTTTATTGGAGACACCTTTACAAATATCCAATCCCTTATTGAGAATTCCGATCCTGTCCTCCTAGCATTCGCATATGATTTGTGGCAACTTTGGGCTGTTTCTAGCCGTTATGGTATTACCCTAACTTTTTCCATGACTTGTTGTACTAGATCTGGCCCAAGAAAGGTGGTTTCACCCACTTCAAACCATCTAATTTGTGACCTACATTTCCTTCCATACAAAGCTTCGTATTGTGCCATCTTGATTCTTGAGTGATGATTATTATTATAGGCAAATTCAATAAGTGGAAAATTGTCTACCCAACTACCTTTAAAGTCCAATGCACAAGCCCACAACATATCTTCAAGTGTTTGAGTGATGCATGCTACTTGACCATCTGTTTGAGGGTGGAAAGCTGCACTTAAATTCACTTGTGTCCCTAACCTCCTTTGGAAGGACTTCCAAAACTTTGCAGTGAACTGAGCTCCTCGATTAGATATAATGGAGATTGGGACATCATGTAGCCTGTCTATCTCTTTTAGGTATAGCTTGGCATACTCTTCAGCTGTATAATCACTCCTAACTGGCAAAAAGTGTGTTGACTTTGTGGGTTTGTCAACTATTACCCATATAGAGTACTTTTGAAATGAGCGAGGTAACCCGGTAATAGAATCCATATTGATCATATCCCACATCCATGTTGGAAGCTCTATACACTGCATATAGCTTCCCGACTTTTGGTGCTCTACTTTGACTTGTTGGCAATTTGGACATTGAGCCACAAATTCTGCAAGGTCCTTTTTCATGCCTTCCCACCAAAACATTCCCTTCGGGTCATGATACATTATTTGATCCTGGATGGATGGAATAGCTGCAGTGATGGGCTTCTTCCATTATCCTCTTCCTTAGTTTATTAATATCACACACATATAATCTATTTTAGCAACACAGTACTCCATTTTGTGTAAGTTCAAAGCCCTTCATCATATCCTGACTCTCCTTTTCCTTAAGCTATCGTAGAACAGGATCCTCAAACTCTTTTTCTTTCACCTCCATTACTAATGAAGATGTTGTTGCATTATGTACAATGACCCCTTCCTTTGGAGTTTCAAGAAGGCAAACTCCCAAATTAGCCAGTTGAAGTAGATCCTTAGCCACTCCTTGACTTACTACAGCCGGAACACCAGTATTCATGATTTTCTTTCGGCTTGGAGCATCGGCTACCATATTTTCCTTCCCCGGGTGGTATAATACATCAACATCATAATCCTTAATTAGCTCTAGCAATCTTGGTTATCTTAAATTTAGGTCTTTCTGCTTAAAAATGCACTGCAAACTCTTATGATCAGTTTATATATCAACATGAACCCCATACAAACAGTGGTGGCATATTTTCGGAGCAAACACAATTGCTGCTAGCTCAAGATCATGTGTTGGATAGTTTTTCTCATGTGGTCATAGTTGTCTAGAGGCATGAGAAATTACCCTACCATGCTGTGTCAATACACACCCTAAGCCAACTCATGAAGCATCCCAATACACTGCATACCCCTTGGTGCCTTCGGGAGATATTAGCACTGCTGCAGAATTTAGTCTTCTTTTCAACTCTTGGAAGCTCCTTTCACATGCGTCATTCCGTTGGAACTTGGTTGCCTTATGTATCAACTCTGTTAGAGGTGCAGAAATAGAAGAAAAACCTTCAACATACCTCCTGTAATAACCTGCCAACCCTAGGAAGTTTCGAACTTTTGTCAGTGTTGTTGCCTTGGCCAATCTTTCATAGCCTCTATCTTTTGTGAATCAACCCTTATTCCCTCATCAAACATAATATGACCCAAGAATACGACTGATCTTAGCCAAAATTCACTTTCAGAAATTTTGGCCTACAAATGTTGATTACGAAGAACTTGTAACACCTGGCATAAGTGATTTGCATGGTCCTATTTGGATCTTGAATATACCAAAATGCCATCTATAAATATTATCATGAACACATCCAAGGATGATTTAAATACCCTATTCATCATATCCATAAAAACTGTTGGTCATTCGTTAGCCCAAATGTCATAACAAGAAATTCAAAGTAACCATAGCGTGTTTTGAAAGTTGTCTTGGGTATATCTTTCACCTTCACCCTCACTTAGTGATAACCTGATCTCAAATCAATTTTTGAAAAGCATTTGGCACCCTATAACTGATCAAATAAATTATCATTCCTGGGAAGGGGGTATTTGTTCTTAATTGTCACCCTATTTAATTTTCGATAATCGATACACATTCTCAAGGTGCCATCCTTTTTACGTACAAATAATATTGGTGCACCCGAAGGGGACACACTAGGTCTTATAAAACTCTTCTCCAATAAGTCTTTTAGCTGCTCTTTTAATTCCCACAATTCGGCCGGGGCCATTCTATATGGAGGGATGGAAATATGTTGAGTTCCTAGAAGTAATTCAATACCAAAACCTATTTCTTGTTCTAGAGGTAAGCTTGGAAGCTTTTTAGGGAACACATCAACAAATTCATTCATTACTGGAACTAATTGAAGATTTGGCGATTCGGCCTCCATATCCTTTACTCTAACTAAATGACATATGCCCCTTAGATATCATCTTTATGGCTTTAAACTAAAAGATAAACTTACCCTTTGGTGCCTCAATATTGGCTTCCCATTCAAGAACTGCCTCATTTGGAAAGTGGAAGTACACTCTCTTAGTTCGACAATCCATAGTGGCATAACAAGAAGCTAACCAATCCATACCATTATAACATCGTATTCCACCATTTCTAGCTCAATAAGGTCAGCCAATGTGTCACGATCACAAATAGCTACTACACAGACATGATAAATCCTTCTAGCCATAATAGATTCACCAATTAGTGTAGACACTTTAAATGGTTTATTCAATAATTTGGGTGTTCTCTTAAGCTTCCCAGCACCTAGTGGAGTGATGTATGATAGTGTAGAACCAGGGTCAATTAATACATATACATTATGTGAAATGATATATAATGTACCTGTGACCACATCGTGTGAAGCTTACAAATTTTGCCGACTCCCTACAGCATAAGTGCAATTTTGGACTCCGCTAAAGCTAGTTGCCCCTCTAACACTTCTACCATGACCTGTACGTGTTTCCTGATGATGCAATAGTTGATCCAGTAGGTTGTGCTATATCCCCCATACATCTCTTTAGGCAATCTCTCATCATATGTCTTGGCGCACCACACCAATAACAAGTGTATATCCCAACACAACATATATCTGAATGACTTCTTCCACATTGTTCGCAAGGCTGCCTAGGAATCATTTGCTGGCCTACCGAATATCCTATTGTCCGTGTACCTTGTCCCTCACCTCGTTGACCAAACTGATTACTTCTAGACCTTTGAAGCTATGGTGGAGCATAGGAGTAGGAGGATGATGGCCTTGGAGGTCTATTAGAAAACTGAGTCCTAAGCTTACCTTGGGTGGTACAAAATGCCTTGTAGACCTGGCCTTCTTGGGCTACGCCCTTTCTAACTCTTGTGTCCTTCAACTTTTCCTCTGATCCTCCAATTTCTATGCAAAAGCTTGCATCCTCGCTATATCCATGTATTTATTCAATGAAGCAATGGTATAATCTCTGACCATATATGTATCCAATCTAACCATATATGGATGAACTCTATTTATTGTAGTAGCAACTACATTAGGAGCATACTTGGACAGGGAAATAAATTGATGGCTATATTCCGTCATGCTCATATTCCCTTGATAGAGATTCAAGAACTGATCTATACGGGCCTCTCGGATTTCTAATGGCAGGTAAGGGTCGAGAAATACCTCTTTAAACTCCTTCCAGATAGTTGGAGGTGCATCGATACCCTTAGATTGTTTCCAAGCTTCATACAATAATATAGCCACACTCTTCAACATATATATCGCTAACTCAATAGCTATTGTACCACTCATATGCATAACTCTAAAGTTCGTTGAATCTGATCAATAAAGTCTTATGGATCTTCATTAGGATCTGACCTAGTGAAGGATGGAGGGTCTAAATTTAAAAAGTCATGAATCATCGTGCTAGCTGCCCTATTCGCACCACCTGCACCTATAACTGGACCTTCAGCTCTTTGACCTTGGCCAGCAACTGTATGAGTCAATAGTTGGACCACATTTCTCAGATCCTTCACGGTAGCATCGATAGGTGGTTCTGGGAAAATTTCACTACTTCCTTGTTCATTAGGAGCTGGAGGAGTTGGAGAGGTCTATGACAAAGAATCATCTTGAGCCTTATTTCATTGTCTCACCTGACTGGGTATACTAACTACCACTTCTACTTCCTTGCCTTTACCATTTTTTTCCTGCTTTCTGGATACTTGCTGTAAAAAACAATTTAGAGGTCAGACAGAATCCACCTATTACACTTGGCTCTATGGCATGATCTAAAGAATGAAAAGAAAATGACAACTGCCAAATGCTATGTAGCCTCCTGCTTATAAATATGGTGCAAAACACATCGAAAAATAAGACTCTACATAGACACGACTTTGAAGATTCCCTAGGATGACCCACTCTGACTCCACTTCTGTCACGCCTAAAGTCCCATTAAGGAGGACTGGCACCCATTGCGGATAAGGCTCGGGAGAACCAAATTGTATCCGTGCACTTTCTATACATATTATAAAGGATTTCTACATTCAACATGCTTTCCAAAAAGTAAATAGTAACAACAAGCTACAAGGAAATACATATGACCAGGCCGTTGGAGCCACAATGTCTAAAGTATGAGACATGATCACACATTAATTTACATGGTCTACAAAGCCTCTAGATAAGGAAGAGTATCTGATAAGGGTTGGGACAGGCCCCACCCCAACTAACTATACAATACAAAAATATAAGCTCTAGAAACAGAAAGCTCCGAAGCAACCTGGACCTTGGTAACAATAGTTGGATATCCTGTACTCCTACTGGGGAGAGCTACTAGCACCTGTACCTACAACATGAAATGCAGGTCCTCCATAAGGGACGTCAGTATTAGATAATGTACTGAATATATAAGGTAGGAAATACTACATAAAGTAACAACATAAATTACACTATGCACTGGTGTAAGGATAAGAGACAACCTTTAGTCATACTGTGGAATCATGTACTTTATGTTCTTTTTATTACTTTACCTTTATTGTATAATCTGTGCACAACATGTAATACAAATGATCAGCTGATCTGTGGTAAATCTGTATCGGGCTCAGTCCCTGCTAGGCATTTCCTTTCACCCCTAGAGCTACCCCCCATAATGGGATCAACCCTAGCTAGGTGATTCTTTCACCCCTCGAGTTACCACCAATCAATAAGCAATCTACTTTACTTTATCTTTCAGTTACTTTTGGGATGATTCTTTTGGTGGTAATTATATTGGAGCAGTTGGACTATAGATGTAGCATGTGACATATAAATAATCATACAAGACAATAAATAATGAAAAGAGTGTGTTACACAAATAATGGAATACGTATTAGATGAAACAACTCGTAAACTTTATTTAGAACAAGAACCCATGTGTCTTGGTATCCAAGAATGTATGCAGATTTGAAGGTGACTATGTATGGGAGCATTTGAATATGTGAAAGAGTGGAGACACGGTCAATAGTTGTATCGAAGTTGGTATGTGTCTTTATGTGCCAAGGAGGGATCTATGTTTCATGCCAAATAATATGAAATCAAGTAGCTTTACATACCTCATTGTACGACCTCGCTATTACCTCGAGATAACCTTCCTTTCCTCTAAATATTTATGTAATATAGTAGGTGATAAGACTAACATTAACAACCAATAGATACATCTTGGCAGCCCAATCTCATAAAGAAAACAACACACGGGCAGCAAGCATGTAATTATCACCTCGCAGGTATTCTTTCTATCTTTGCGCCTCAAATCGTATTTTGTAATATACATTCTCATATACATATCATGTGAATCCTGGATTAATATCATAACAGTCCTACAACAGCCCACAAAGCACAACACATAACAATTATATACAACATACAAGTAGGCGGCATAAGATTACGTCCCTTCGCCACATTTCGACGTCGATAATCGCAAACCTATTCCAACTTTAACCAAAAATTCACCCCCATATATACACATAAAAACAGTACTAAAATAGTGCAAAAATAGTTCTAAATTATATCGAGAATGTGAAGCGACAATCTCCGATTATCAGCCTACAAGTTCCTATTAAGAGCACAATTATGATATCAAACAACAACTAATTTTTGTGGACTACAAAAATGGTGCAGCATCTTTGTTATATTACTTTAAAACTAAACCTTGTTAAAAATATAAACTTTACTTCATAGTCCAGCCAACCTGGAAGAGAAAAGCCACTTAATCAACAAGAAAAGTGCACAACAATCCTTAGGACACATGCTGTCCAAAAATTTCAGCATAAACATAACCAGCCTAGTCTATTGTTTTTCATAAGAAAACCACAATACACACTTAGGTATTCTTACTTACCTTTACCCTCAAGGTGTAGGTATTCTCCAAGAACAGTAAAAGTCTCCCTATGAATGCTTTACAAAGTTAAGAAGGTATAGAGAGAAAGCTTGTGAAAGATGATTTTTTTTCCAAGTTAGGAATGATTTAAAGGTACTACTTGTAAGACCTTTTTAAAGGAGCCTTTGGTGACTTTCTTGTGAGGTTTAATCCTTATATTATCAAGGTGCTGATGCAACAGCTTGTCGCTTTCACTTGGGCCCAAATGGGTTTCAAAGTTAATAAGCCTTGGCTGGCCATTTTCCAAATTTCTCTTCACTTAATTTGGGCCCAAATAGTTAAGTGGGTTGTGATGTACTTGGACCCTTTTAATATTCTTCTTGGGCTGAAAATATAGTTCATTTATAATGCTAAAAAAGGGATAAATTTACACCATTAACATAGACTTTATCCATAATCGGACTTGGACAAATTCGACATCGGGCCTCATCTCTGTCTAGCTAGCAAATTTAAGCTAAGCAAGTAGGTGACTCACCTGCTAGCTTCCTAAGTCTTACAAGCACCTCACTTCTCTCAC
>JAOTQR010015279.1:4123-17630 GCA_025774065.1 Solanum ossicruentum
TTTTTTTTTTTTGTTATAATAGATCAATACATTTTCCTTCACTATTTTTCAGCGGGGGGAGAGAGAGAGGGGGAGGGGGAGAGAGGGAGAGAGAGAGAGAGAGAGAGAGGGGGGGGGAGGGAGGGAGGATGCCATTCATATTGTTGACATGAAATTGGTTTCAAACCAATTTTTAATTAGAGTCATACCACCTGGATCATCTGATTTTCTGGATTTTGATACTTATGAGGGCATCGAGGACATGCTCTTTTCTACTTGAGTTTATGGAGACATTTGAGATGATTCCAATTTTATGATTTGATTAGCCAACATACCCTTTTTGAAATGTTATGGCTACTACTATTTCTCCAGCATCATCAAAAGAGATGATGATAAGACCTAGTTTCTTCCTAGGTAGTGTATACAAATTATATGAACCCTTATGGAACCTTCATGCCTTGAGTACCATTGTACCGAGTATAGGTGTCACACAAGTCCTGCCTTACTAGCTGAATTGGGGTAGGTCTATACCCTTGAGGATATGTACTTCGAAGAGGTTCTCATGCATATCTTGCATTCATATGCATCGCTTGTCACCAGTATAATGTTTGTTGTTTGGCACCCTCAATAGTATAGGATGCCGGTTGAGTTATGTCTATTGATTGTACCAATCGATAGTATAGGATGCCGGTTGGTTATTGTTTGATTATATTGGTGCCTAATTATGTTATATTTTTAACCATGGACTAGTAATACTTGCTTGGATTCGATGTAATATTCTCTTGTTAGGTAGAATTAGATTAGTCCGTTAGCTGTTAGGCTATCTGGATATTCTTGGTAGCTTTTTTTTCGTTTGTACCTTGTTGAATAGACTCTACAATCTATCTTATTTGCTAATGGATGGTAGACCTGTTTCTCCCAAATATACTTCATAGCTCATCTTCTTCATCTCATATATCTCAATCATTTTTTTATTAGCTATTCCATCATGATTTTATCTATGGTCTTGTTACCTGTGTTGTACTTTGCTTATTTATACGATATTTATGCTTGCTTTATCTATGGAGCTTAATCGATATATGCCTACTGGGTATCATTTTGTTTAGTACTCATACTACACTTTTGCCTCTTGTTGATCATAGTGCGAGTCTTAGCTATTGGTTGACTTTGTGCAGAGCTGTTGTGGATTTTGGAGATTGGGGTGAGCTCTTGGCGTCTAGAGTTATCGATTTTCATCTGTAGTTGTTCAGGCTAGTCTTTATTTTGTATCCAAAAATATCCCGTACTGATTCTCCATTTGTAAAAGCCTTGTACTTTTATTTTGTCTCTTAGATGCTCAAATACTGACTGGTGCCACATCTTGGGATATTCTTGTATAATGTTCCTTCGATCTTCTATTTCTTCTTCTTATTTGCCAGCTTTTCGCTTCTTATGGTTGTCTTTCACAGGACAGTCCATTGCTTTTAATTTTGAGATATGGATTAAATTTACCTATTGGTGAAATGTATGTTACACCCCGAGAGGGTACTCTAGATATGATCAACACTCGGAAATCGTTGTTGGTTCTCAAGAGAACTACTTGGTATGATCATACATTCTATCAATCGTGAAAGATCCAGTTTATAGCATAAGAACATACTAGTGGGCTAATCAATCGTCAACCTAAAGAATAATTCTCTAAATAACAACAATCAAAATTCATCACTGTCTAGTCTATGAAGGAACTATTTCTACTGTCTAGACGGTGCTAATGACATGTTCATGGCTTACCTCAAATAAATAAAATGCTAACACTCTAACTAAGAAACATAAATGGATCCTCCGAGAGCAAGGAGGTCTTACCACAATCTCTGGAATAGAATAGATCGTCAATAAAGCACCTGTTGAGGATCCCTAACACCTTTATCCGCATTATAAAATGATGTTCTTCCAAATGATGTCAGTACATGAAATGCACAATATGTAACATAGCTGAAAAAATAATAAACTCAAGATATTCTCAACTCAAATTAACTCAGCAAAATAACACAAGTTTATAGATGAACTTAAGCTTGGGAAAGACTCAGTAGTATGCAATCAAATCAATCATATCGAGTACTATCATGACCTATTTGGGAGTTTCTCTAACGGACAACTATCACCTATGAGCCAGTGATAATACCACAAAGCAATGTCGTTTCCACATGCGTTGAATACTTTGCCAAGGTAAATAACAAGTCATAACAATTAGATGCACGATTAATCAAATCAAGTCCTCTCTTGGGATAAAAGAAAAACATCAAATTTTATGGTTCAATCTTCTCCTGCACTGGCTATGTAGTTTATTTAGTTTGAGTTATTACTTATTCTCACCCAACTCGGTGCTTGATACTCCTCCTATAAATATGCTCATAAAACTCCAATCAATTCAGTTGGTTAAGTCATTCAACTAGTCTCATTGGACTCCCATCAATTCAACTATACTTTACAATCAATCCCTTAAAATAATCATGAGTTTAACTCATACTCATATTTAAGAAAATATACTCTACTTGCCTAGATATGGATTTAGGATTTAAGAAAATATACTCTACTACTCCTTGATTTATAAATATGCAAGAATTTACTAGGATTTAAGGATATTTTTAGTACCTCAGTCATGGAAAATTCAAGGACTCAAACTAGACCATGATTCTACTAAACAGGGAAATAAGATACGCGGACAAACTCAATTCATATTTTAGTTAGCCTCGCATATGCAAGACGAAGGTTTGAATACTGAAATGTAGATGATTTGACTTGGGATAAAGGCTTGAACACTCAAACATAGAAGATTTGACTTGATCCTATGAATGTTATCCTTTTCTTTTCTCTTTAGCCCTAGATCTCCAAGTCTTAACGTGTAAATATTAGAAAAATCATGCTTAAGAACTAATATGGGACCAAACTTGACTTCAAAAAATGTGGATTAATTATAGGAGGAGCGGGAAAAATATCAGAATGTCCCTCATTAAAACGGAGGGTCTTGCCAAAAATTTAACCTTTCATGAAGCAAGTTTGCGTTGTGAACTTTTTCCGCCATATGTCATTTTTTTTTAGAAATTTTCAACATTGATTTTTGAGCTAAAATTGATAGGTCCGCGAGGCAGACTTGTCGTGTAACTTACTGATTAAGTTATTTTGTCCAAAAAAATTATCTTTCAAACCACTTGTCCAAAAATTCCACCGAGACCATTTTTGAACATATTTTTAAACTCCTTTTGATATCCCCACTTGATCTTAGCTCAAACGACTTGGGATGATAGATTTTTTTGGAGTGTCACAATATCTCTCTCCTGAGATCATTTATCCTCAAATAATGATTAAGCTAAGGTAAATTTGAGGCACAAATGCAACTCAAGAAACATTATCTTAATCATTCAAACATTCGAACAATCAACTACAATTCAAGAATAGACATATCAACTCAAATTAAGGAAAGAGTATTACCTTCGACATCATTACTGTCGGGTATGAATAGATGCGGGTATTTGGCGTTTATATCATCCTCAGCTTTCCATGTGGACTTCTTAAAGAATTAATTTCTCCACAAGACTTTGACTGGAATAATCTCTTTGGTTCACAACTTGCACACTTAACAATGAAGAATCTAGACAGAAATCTCCTCATAGGACAAACTATCCTTAATTTCAATACTTTCTATGGGAACCACCAACAAAAAATCTCCCAAGCACTTCTTAAGCATTGAGATATAAAAATACTATATGAATAGCGGATAACTCTGGGGGAAATCCAACTCATAGGCTACATTGACAACTTTCTTCATAATCTGATAGGACAAATGTACCTGGGACTCAACTTTTCTTTTTTTCCAAATCTCATAACACTCTTTACAGATGACACCTTCAAGTATACCTAATTATTCACCTCAAACTCCAAGTCTCTTCTCCTTACATCAATGTAGAATTTTTGTCGATTTTGCATGGTCTTCAACCCTCCTGAATGACTTTTACCTTCTCTATAGCTTGATAAGTCAAATTTTGTCCAATCAACTCAGGTTCACCTACCTCAAACCAACCAATCGATGACCTGTACCTCCTCCCTTAGAGGGGTTCATAGGGAGCCATCTGAATACTAGAATGAAAGTTATTGTTATATGCAAACTCAATAAGAGGAAAGTGATCATCCCAATTACCTTTGAAGTCAAGAGAACATGCCCCCAGCATATCCTCCAAGGTCCAAAAGTTGTGCTTTTTGCTTGTCCATCTATCTGAGGGTGGAAAGTAATACTAAGACTTACCTTTGAACTCATTCCTTTTTGAAAAGATATCCAAAGTTAGGCAATGAATTAATGTCATTTATCTGAGATGATAGGAAAGGAAACTCCATGCAACCTAACAATCTCCTGAATTTATAATCTGGTGTAATTTTCTATAGTGTCAGTTATATTAACTACCAAGAAATGATTTGATTTGGTCATCTAATCCACGATCACCCAAATTGAATTATGTTATTTACGTATCTCAGCAAGCTTATAATAAATACGTGTTGATCATTTTTCACTTCCACTATAGAATCTCTATATTCTAAGCCACCCACATGGTCTTTGATGTTTAACTTTAATCTGTTCATAGTTTGGGCATTAGAAATGAAATCAGCGATATCTCTTTTCAATTCGCTCCACTATTACATTTTTCTCAAGTCATGGTACATATTTGTGAAACCTGGATAGATGGAATATCAGGAGCTATAAGCTTCTGCCATAATCCTCTCTCAAATATCATCAACTGGGGACACTTAATCTATCTTGGTACCTTAACACACGATCTCCCTCTTTTGAGAAAACCACAGTCTTCTGTATGTGCACATCCTTCAATTGACATAAAATAGGATCTTGATCTTTCTTTTCCTTCACCTCCACCATAAGAGATGATGCAAACCTATTCTGAACAATGACTTCACCCTATCAAAATCTACAACTTGAACTCCTTATTCGACTAGTCTATGCACTTCTTTAGCCAATTCCTTCTTCTCCTCCTCAATTTGAAGAGTGCTCCCCATAGACTTCCTGCTAAGAGAATTAGCAAAAACATTAGCTTTATTGGGTGGTAGAGAATACTCACGTCATAATATAATCCTTGAGCAACTCCAGCCAACTCCTCCACCTAGATTGATATCCTTCTTATGTTATAGATATTGTAGGCTCTTGTAGTCTGTAAACACATACACATGCATTTCATATAAATAGTGACACCAAATTTTAAGAATGAATACCATAGCTTCCAACACAAGGTCATGCATTGGATAGTTTCTCTCATAAACCTCAAGTCACCGGGAAGCATAGGCTATCACTTTGCCTTTTTGCATCAACACACAACCTAATCCAACTTGGGTTGCATCATAGTAGATCACAAAACCCTCTAAGTCGTTAGGCAGGGTCAACACTAGAGCGATGGTCAATTTGGTCAATTCTTGAAAACTCTCTCACAAGAATCAGACCATTGAAATTTAGCCTTCTTCTGAGTCAGCTTAGCTAATAGAGATGATATATATGAGAATCTCTCTACAGATCTCCAGTAGTAGTCAGCCAAACCCATGAAACTCTTTATATCTATCGAGAATATGGGTCTGGGCTAATTCTTCACTGCTTCAATCTTTTGGGTATCAACCCGAACACTATCTCCGGATATAATATTGCTTAGAAAAGTATTTATGGAAGCTAGAATTCACATTTTGAGAACTTTGCATACAATTCTCGATCCTTAAGAGTCTGAAGAACAATCCTTAGATAATTGGCATGCTCTCCCTCGCTCTTGGAGTAGATGAAGATGTCATATATAAACATAAATATATCCAGATACGGTTTGAACACCTGATTCATGACATCCATAAAGGTTGCAAGTGCATTCGTGAATCCGTCAGACATGACAAGGAACTCAATATGGCCACAATAAGTCTATAAAGTTGTCTTCAAAATATCATATTCTCTCACCTTTAGTTGATGGTAGCCAAATCTAAGATCTATCTTTGAGAAACAAGAGGCACCCTAAAGTTGGTAAAACAAATTATCTATCGTGGGAGAGGATACTTATTTTTTATGGTGATTTTGTTCAATTGCCTATAATCAATGCACATCCTAAGGGACCCATATTTCTTTCGCACAAATAGGACTAGAGCCCTCCAAGATACAGCACTCGGCCTAATGAATCCCTTCCAACAAATCCTGCAACTGCTATTTCAACTCTTTAAGATCAGCAGAGGCCATTCTATATGATAGGACGAAAATAGGCTACATATTGGTGAGAACATCAATTTGAAAGTCGATCTCACTATCAGGAAGGACTTCGAGTAGATCATTAGGAAATACTTCAGGAAACGCATTGACAATCAAAACTGACTTAGGGGATGGAGACTCCACATTATCATCTCTAACTTTAACAATGTGGTAAATACACTCTTTGGAGGTTAGTTTTTTGTCTCTAAGGTATGAAATAAATATACTCGTAGGCATTGTAGGACTACCCTTCCCCTCTATAATAAGGTCATTCAAAAACTAAAATTTTACAGTTCGAGTTTTATAATCAACAAAGTCATAACAAACGTGAAGCCAATTTATACCAAGAATCATATCAAATCAATCATCTCTAACTCAACTAGGTCTGCCAAAGTGTTTCTATAATAGATAGACATAGTACAATGTCTACAGACTCTTTTTTAGCTAGAATGGGCTCACTAACAGAAGTAAAAACACTGAAGGGATTAAGAAGACACTCAGGAATGATCTTAAATTTACTGGTTGATAAGGTGGCACCCGGATCAAGTAAGGCATACACATAATGACAAAACACTCAAAACATACTAATAAAACACATTTAGTGAACTCTCCTTATCCTGACGATTGGACATGGCATACAAGTAGTTTACACCATCACCTATACCTAAAGTAGCACCTCTCTAATTAGCTTGGGCTGGTGGTACTGTCTAAGAAGATTGGGCCTTGCTACCCATCCCCCCGTATTTGGTCTCTATATTGGACATTCCTTCTACTTGTAAACCATCCAACCACACTTATACCACCCATTAGTCCTCTCTCGACATTCTCTTAAATTTAGCTTACCACATTTCCTACGAAGTGGATTCCTCTTCAAACCATAGGACACACTTCCCTGAGATTGGGAACCCCGGGCTTGAGGATTTTGATAACCTTGTGACTTCTGATCATACTTGTTATGTGGTGCTAGTGCACTTAGTGAGGATGGTGCATAACTTGAAGGCCTATTTTGGAAGAAGGACCTATCCTCGTTACTCTACTTGTGCTTTCTAGGCTCATGTCCTACTGACGTGGCCTTTTATTTATATTCTGCTCTTATCCTTCTCAACTTGCTGCGCATAAGCCGTGAGTCTAGAGATGTCCATGTTTGGAATCACCAATATCGCTTTGTGCTCCTTCTTAAACATACTTGCCCAAGCTAGATATGAACTTTCTCATACTAAATCTATAACGCCTGATAAAATTATCGAAATATCTCTAGAATAGAGATGTGTGTGTAACGTGTCTTCCCATACTCCATTTGCAAATTCGAGACTGGATATGCAATCAACATGAAATATTGAGTGGAAAAATGGTCGCATTCGAATTTTAGAGCAACCGAGTCAAAAAATAATTTTTTGTAATTAAACAAAAAATAATTTATTGTAATTAAACAAAAAATAATTTTTTGTAATTAAACAAAAAATAATTTTTTGTAATTAAACAAAAAATAATGTCGGTGCGGCCTGAGGCGCAGCATGCCAGGAACGCAGATCAACACTTTGTATTTTATTTATTTTTGACGAGAAATTTCAAAAAGTAAATATACATGTCCGCGACGCGGACTGGGTATTTTTGGGATGAAACTTTTTCTTTTAACTTGAGGGACATTCCGGTCAATTTCAAACCCCTTCTAAACTTAAAACATGATCAATTTGGTCATTTTGATGAATAAATAGGATCTGAAACCCCATTCTAAGTCTTTCTTCACAATACTTGAAAGTTAGGGCTTGAGAGAGAAGAAAGAAAAACGTGAGGTTAAAGAATGAGATTGTTGATTGAAAGATCTTTATCCCAGGTATGTAAGGCTAAATAAAAAGCATAGGATTGTTCTCTCATGTGCACCATAGATGGCCTTAGATGAGAGGTGAAGGTTCTTGATGTCTACAAGCATGATTCCTGAAGATTTTCTTCAAAATTATATTACTTGCGTGTATTTTAATATGTTGATGATCATAATAAACTTGTTTTCTTGAATTGAATGTTTTGTACATGAATTATTGCATAAGCCCTATTTACTATTTCATAAATATTGCATGAATGAAGATAGGGATTGAGTCTAGAGCCTTAATGGGGAATGTTGATAGAGATTATGATTGTGAATGTGAGAATGTTGATAGATAGGTAGTGTTTGATTGTTCATGAGTCTTTCCAAATGAACTCTAATGATTTGCCTATTCAATTGATCCCTAATGATTGTCCCTAGCCTTGAGCTATTAATTGAGATATTGATTGATGAGATGATTAGAGTCTCTATGAGACTGATTGAAAGATTGTGCCTCCTTGAGGCTAATTGAGATGATTGGATTGAGATAGTTTGACTGGATGTATTATTTTATGATTATTGAGTCATGAGAGGAGTATCGAGCACTAAAAGAATAAGAATTACACCAACTCGCACTCGTCAAACTATGTAGCGAAGCATAGGTGAGGATTAGGACTATCACATCATATGATGTTGATGTTCCCTCTGATTAGAAGTCCCTGAAATCAATAGGGGACTTATAGATTGTTGTCTCCAGTTGGATTTTTCCTTATGGTTTTGATTCATTCTCTACCTAGCAAGAACATAATGGTTGTGGCAACATCATCGTGATTGTTGTAAAATTATTGGCTCATAAGTGATTATTGTCAGATAAAAAAACTCCCAGAAAGTTCCCAATTGAGTACTCTAAGATAAGATGAGTTGAGTTGAGATGAGTCCCTCTGAAATTCGCCTGATTTGCTTGATAATTTGATTGGTTGATGGGTCACATGTCTACTCTTTTTTCTTGCTTTAGATAGACATTTGACATATATTGGTTTCTATATAGAGTTGATTGTTATTTCTATATTATTCTACCTGTTTCGGTTTCATTCAGTTATTGTACATATCGTATATTCCATGTACGAATACTACTCTAGTGCTGCATTATTTTATGATGTAGATACACGGGATAGAGATTATCAACAGACCCATTGTTAAGGATCTTTGGATGTTCAACGGATTGGTGAGTCTCCCTTACTTCGGAGGATTCATTTACTTTATTTTCATCGTGCTTTAGAGTTAGAGTTGCTTAGCTTTTATTTTGATTGAAGTAGCCATGGGTCTGTCATTGGTACCACCTAATAGTGATAGAGGTTTCCTAGACTAGAGTCAGATGTTGATTGCTAAGATTGTGAGCTAGTTGTTTCTACTAGCCTTTCATTTGTACTGTTATTTTAAGATTAGATGATTGATGTGCTCATTTACATTCTGTTAACTTCCGTTGATTAGTAAAATGATTGATTGAATGACCGTGACAAGGCCAAGTGGTTCACTTGGGGAGTAGAAATAGTCTCTGGTTGCCGGCCACGTCTTGGGTCCCTTCCCGGGGTGTGACAAACTTGCTATCAGGGTACAAATTCAAATATCCTAGAGAGTCTATGAAGCCATGTCTGTAGGAACTTATTTATAGTTCCCCGCTTCTATAAATGAGGGACTATTGACATTTACTAAAAGTTTCCCTTCTTTCAGATTCTAAATCGTGCGATAGAGTTATTTTCTAAGAAATCTATGATGATTCGTGTGATGCTCTAAATCTTTTGACTATGTCTCGTCCATGAGGTGATAGAGATAGTAATGTTCCAACACTTACCAATGAGATCCCCTGCGATAAAGTAATCAGAATAGTAGAGAGACTGCACCAGGCTTGAGAGAAGTTGACTAATGTGCTAAGTTGATTGACTAGAAAGAGTGCACTATTACTCATATGAATTGTGCATTTGAGTTAGCTCTAGATGTACCCCAACCCTCTTTTTTAAAACTTTTGCTTTCGATGTTACCCATGAGAGAGAAACTTGTGTCTCTAAAAGAGTTTAATGCTAACACCTAAGAGTGATATGTGAGGTCCTATAAACTATGAGTAGAATTGAATCATCCCATAGTTAGAAGGATGATGATTGAAAGAAAGGGACGAGATTGCAAGAGTGATGGCTGATTGAGGCTTGTAGTTAGAGTTTTGTACCTATTTGGTAAGTAATGAGGTGATGAGTTGATTGCCATAAGTTTGATAAAAGAATTGTAAGTACCCTATTATTTTCATGATGAGATATAGAGGAAGAGTTATTATTAGAATGTGATAGACTGTTCTCAAACTAGAAGGAAGTTTATGTTGATGTGTCGTAGTATTCATACTATTAAGGGTGAAGTTTAGATATTAAATATGGGAAAAGAGTACTTTCAATGTGATAGGTCTAAATTAGGATTATGAATTTTAAGTGACAATTCATGAGATTCTTTGAGTTATGAGCCATAGTCAGATAAGGAGATATGAATGAATACATGAGTGGTATTGAATTGTAAGGAAAGTGATGCTATGGGCACAGTACAAGTGCCCCTTAGGTAAGACGAGTGAGACGAGGATAACTCAATAGATAAGAAGAGACTTGAGATGTGTACTCACAATTGTGTAAAGATGTGTGAAGCTTTAAGTTATGAATGTTACAAGAATCTAGATGATATATTTGAGTTGTCAATATGGAGTAGGCTGATGTAAGCATTCCTTGTCATCCCGAGCAACTAAGTTGATTGGGACGTATATATAGACGATTATAAGTTTTTCCCTTATAGTCGAAGTCTCATACAAATGAGTTTAGGAGAGCACAGAAGTTGAGTGTTAGTAGGCAAAAGAAGAGTTTAGATTGTAAAAGTTTTTGGAAGTGGTTATGTATGTCATTAAGAGCAACAAATACAGAGAAATTTTTCCATAGAGGCATGAGGAAGCTGAGAGTGGTATCTTTGAACAGAGTCTTAGTGGCTAATTTATTTATACGACTATAGTATTATAGAAGAGTTAGATTCCTATTCTTGTAAATAGTGATTCCTCAATTGTGTGGAGGTATATGCTTATAGCCTAGTAGAGGGAATTGATTCACAATATTTGAGAAATGACCCTTAAGCTAAGGGGGAGATGGTGATGTGATAGATTGAAGTAGATCTTGAGTGTTCGATGGTGATAGGTTGATTTGGATAAGGCATTTATTTTTGCCATCTCGTATATTCCTTATACTTCAACGAAGATGATACTTTATTCACATCTGGTATACGACTGCCATTTGTTATTCATGTTGAGTTATGAGGGCGAAAAGCGATGAGTTCATTAATTAATTCTTATCTTACCCCATGGATTTGAGTGTTTCCACTCCTATGCTGAATGAGATGTGACTTGAGTCTTATACTATGTATAGTCCTGATTTACCTAGAATGAATCTTGATAGACGAGAGAGATTGTACTTCATTATGAACATTCTCAAATAAGATTTCTCGATCAAATTGTGCTAATGGTCTTCGTTCCAAGTTCTTTGAGTGATCCTATATTCCCATATCTTTATAGAAATGTCGATGGTTGAAGGGGGAGTGTGAGAGTTCTTCATTCTAGTGCTATCTTATGCATGCACTGACCTTCGACTTGTTATGCCATTGTTGATGGTAGGGTATAGAGATGACGAGTTCCCCTTGGGACAAATAGTGATGTTGATAGTAGTAGATAGAGAATGAAGGTAGCTGAGGAGGAGTGAACATATCCTTATTGCAACATTAGTGTTGCACTAGTGATCTTCTAATGAAAGCCCCGATGAAAGTATAGAGCTAAGTATTGAGGATTAGCTTTGTATAAATATAATCTTCTTAAGGATATCACCTTGAGGCTCAAAAGTAGGCTTGAATGGAATAAGAAGATGTGGATAGGTAGAGAGTTAAACAGGAGCTATAAACTTAAGTTGATAGAGTATCCGGAGCTCCTATTGGTTCTTCTCGTGGCTAGACGGATTGTTCAAGTTAACCTTTGGTGAGTCCTCCATTCCGAGGACAAGGAATGTTCTCTTATATTATGTATTAAGACTCCTTTTACTTTATCGTATACTTATGACTATGAGGGTGAGTCCGGTTGCTTGTCTTGGTCCCCGCTCTTATCTATGTAGTAGAAGTGTTGTTGGACATGTGGTGTAATCATACTATGAGTCTTGACTCTCTTGCTATTTGTTGTTATGGTACCAAAGATGTCCCTTAGCCCCTTTTCCCCTTTTATATATTTTCTCTTATTGTTATTTTATCTTGCTTCCGCGACCAAGGATGTATAATGATATGCTAAGAGGCTTGTTTGGGGTTCCTTCGGGTTCCCTATTCGTCGATCATATCTAGGCCCTAGGCATGGGTTGTGACCTCCCCCCCCCCCCCTTTTTGGGAAAGTAAGTTGGTTAATTATTTAGATTGTAAATTGGTGAATTTTCTTGTATCAATGTATTCCCTGTGGGATCGACCCTAATCTTGGTTAGGTTCTATATCTTGACAACGATCGTTTTATCCTCTAAAAAGGAGGTGTAACTTAGGCGATATTAGTTTACACTTTAGATGTTCAAGTTCAACAGGGTGAGGATCTTCAATGACTATTGAAGCTTTATTCATAATTTAATTCATTCCCATTCAAGACATTCATAATTTATGCTTTCAAGTTCAATCAACACATAGAGGTGATAGAAAATATGCAACATTCAATTAAGGTTTATATGAAATAATGTCTAACCAATCACTTTAAGTACTTGACTTATAAACACATCAATTTATGCAGTAATACACCAGAATTTACTAAGATTTAAAAATATTTTCAAGAGCTCAGTCATCAGGAATTTAAAGACTCAAACTAGACCTGCAATACTACTAAATAGGAAAATAGGATATGTGGACAAACTCAAATCCATGTTTTAATTAGTCTTACATACTTGGGATGAAGGTATGAACACTCAAATATAGAAGATTTGACTTGATGCTCTAAATCCTAGCTTTCTCTTTTCTCCTTAACCCTAGGTCTCAAAGTGTTAATGTGTAAATGATGGGAAAATCATGCTTAGAAACTTATATGGATTCGAAGTCGACATCAAAACAACATGGGTCAACTATACGAGGAGTAGGAAAAGATCGGAATACCCCTCATTAAAATTAAGATTAGGCCAAAAATCGGACTTGTCATTGCAGACTTGTTTCGCCACTGTTCAGTTTTTTATAAAATTTTCCGACAGTGATTTTTGAATTGAAATTGACTAGGTCTGGGACGTAGGTTGATCGCGTATGTTCGTTCAGTGTAATAGCTTGCTTTCAAGTCTAATTCATTAGCTCCCTTTCATTAAAGGCTATAAAGTGAAATTCTAATTGTTGAATGAATTGCTTTCAAGTCTAATTGCGTGAAGTCTAATTGCTTTAAAGTCTAATTGCGGGAAGTTGAA